>CAJVQA010000049.1:0-49184 GCA_910591915.1 Cetraspora pellucida
CCAAAGGACAATGTCATGTGACTGTTACACAAATGCCATGTGACCTGCCAGTCATGCTGGTGCGACATAGATTACAGGTGTTTTATCCCAACCAATTGCGAGAGACAGTTAACCATAACATAGAAAAGATTTTCAAATTTTTCATCAATACTGGGATTTGAATTCTGAATCTGCCACTTGGGGGTTGACAACCTAATCACTTCACTAGGTCACCACACCCCTTAACTATGTCAATTTTATTTATATACAATAGCATGTTATTATAATAAATTATGTATAAATTAAAATTATACAAGAAATAATAATAAAATTTAAAGCCTTCAAATTGGACCAAATGCTTGTACAAACTGTAAATACATCTACATAATTTATTGTTTTAGAATCTTTAATAATAATATAAAGTTAATTATAAATGATTAAGCAAATTATATAATTTTTGCATATATATTATTTTTATATTTAAAAGATTATTAAAAATGTTTGAAGCAACATTAGGTTTGAATTGTGATATCTACATTTCTTAAAAAGGAGTTTTTTTTTGTTTTTTTTAATTTTGTTTATTTTATCTAGTAAATTTTTTTTATCTATTTTGTCTAAGGATAATTGTAATTTAGACTGTTTGAATAATTGTGACATATTCATATGCATTTTTAAATCCAATTTATTAAAAAGACTTTTCACTTGTTGTTGATAGATAATTATAAAATAATTTAAGTTTTGATGAAATTATATAAATCTAAAAAATCATATATAAGTAACCTATTATTAATACAGAATTGTTCAAACTCTTTATAAAAATTACTATCTTGCAATAACAACTCATATAAACCAAAGGTATCACTTATTCCATTTTTTAGATTATTTTTGAGCTCTTTAGCAAATTGTATCTCCATATTTGTTGGAGGTTTGATCCAAGGTTTTTTTAGAATTACATAAAAAAAACTTGAAGAAAAAGATTTAGCTGAATTATCACCAAGATGGCAGACAAATAATGGCAAGTGAAGTCAAGGTAAAAACTATTTTTTAAAATATTCTAAAGCTTTAACAAGTCCTTGCACTAATCTATCAAAGAATAATCCAAATTTCTCATTAGATAATGTATCTAATGCTTCTGTTAATTCATTTACAAAAAATATTTCAAAATTCTTAGCAATCTCTTGAAGAAAATTATACTATTTATAAATTTTATTAGGCATTTCATGTTCCCTTTAACCATGAGGTAATTTTACTAATTGCCTATTTTGGTAAATATGTGTAATTGCATCTTGTTCTACTATAAATTGCATTAGTGATTCATAAAAATGTTTAGCAAAATTTACTAAATACTTAATTTGAATATTTAATTTAGGATCAAGAAGCCATGATCAAAAAAGATACCAATCATTAAAATATTTTTTGGGGGTTTTATAACTTTCTATTTCATTAATAAAGCAATTAAAAAATTCAATATATGCTAAATGTTAATTCAAGTATTATTTGGCTGTTTGTAATTCATATTCCCATTGTGTTAAAGTAGCAATTGATATTTATTATAGTAAAATTCTAACAGACCATCATACATGTTTTTAATTATTTGTGAATTTAAATTAAGTAGTTTGTTTTTATCTCTTGAATTATAACTATTGTGCAATTTCTAAGCCAAATAAAGCAAATTATAGAGGTGTGGTTTTTTGAAAATCTCATACTATTCGAAAGTAAACCAAAGGCTTGTTGCTTAAAGTGGTTCATTATAATTTGAACAATATGGAGCCCACAACCAATTTATAGTAAACTTGTATTTGTTTTTTATTAAAAGGACTAATGGCTTTTTTTTTTCTCCTAACATATACAAAGTGTTATCAGTTACCTATAATGTACAATTTTTAGTATTTAGGTCACTCTTTTGAATATATGTGATTACAGTATTAGATACTATTTCAGCATTACATTTTATTATAGTTTGTAGCTGAGCAACCATTACTATAGGCATCTGATCTTTTTTGCTTCAGAATTTATAACAGACTACTAAATACTTAGTTTGCTCTCGTGTTGATTCATCAACCATTAATTCAAATATAGATGCTTTTTTAGCTTGGTTAATTAATTTGTTAAAATGTGATTCTGAACATTTAAATGCCATGTATGTAAAGTAAAAATAGATAGCCAGTTTAAAGATAGTTTGCCAGTTAAAAATTCATAAATTAGTCATATACACTTATTAGCAGTATGTAATAATGTTTGGTCTACTTGTAGAATACTTGTTGTGAGCCATATTGTATTTAAAGAATATTATTTTTTATTTAACTTAAAAATTGATTTAGTCTTTTGGTAAAATTCTTAATCTGTAATCTGCTTTGAATGAACCAATGAACAAATTTCAGAAATATGTTTCAATTTTTGAACCTTAAGATGTTGAGCCCTTGCTCCAATTAATTAAGTTTGTCTAATAAGTGCATAATTTTTTTGATGAAGTTTTTTATTTTGTTTTTCCAATTTTGAGTTTGAATCTTGCAAAGATTTATAATTTAAGTTATGCTTAAAAAGGCTTTGTGTAAAATAATTATAAACCTTTTGTTGTAAATATGATGAGATTATTTTGCCCTTATTTGAGCCCTTTGGGTATCACATTATAGAAAGAAGATTATTTGCAAATGAAAGTTCTTCATCAGGTAATTGCTATATTTTTGAAATTAATTTCATTCTTTGTGAATTTGTATCAGCAGATAATATTTTATTATTTACATTGCTTATTGTCTTAGTAAGTGTCTCTTCATTAATATTGATAGGTGGTTTTTCATAAAACCAGCATTTATATAATATTCTTATAATTATTTTTATATGAGTTTCAAATACCTTTAATTAGATACACAACTTTTTTGATCAAAAATTATTATTCCAAATTTTGAACATATCAATATAAAGCTTCAATAAATGAAATTACAAAGCAAAATTTATATTTTAATTAAAAAATTTTACTAACTGACTTAAAAATTTTTTGAAGCAGTCTGAGTAACAAGTGCAAGTAAAATTTATTGGAAAAAAATATTATTTCTCATATATAATATAAAAATTAATTCTGTAGCTTTGTAATGATAATAATAAAGAATCAAATTGTATTAAGACTTTGGAAGAAAAAAGAAAGATGCAATTTGTGCATCTAAAAACATTTCACTAATTTTTATATATGAAAATACTTTTGCATAATTTATCGATCGAAAAAGTCTAATTATTAAAACAATTGTATAACCATATATAATTTTGATTTACATAGTATATCAAACACCCCAGTGTTAAGTGTTTTAGTGTTTAAATTATGTTATAATGAAATGTCTATAAGACTGTATAGCAATTGGTTAGATAAACAGATTGTCTAATGAAAGATAAGAACTGATTCGATAATATTAATAATAGATAGATGAATATAAGTGATATTATTTATATAAAATGTATAAAGTAGGAAGTCATCTAGTAGAATTTTGATTCTAAAGAATTAAAGATTAGAGGATTAAAAGCTGTACAAGAAGTTTGAAATTTTTGATTATTGTTAATATATAGTAAGTAGCTTGCTAATTAACTTAGTTAAAAATTTTGTACTATTTTTAAAAATAGTTTTGTGTAATCCATAATACATAAATATGTACATGACATATTTTACAGATACTGTGACAAATAGATAATTCTAAAGAGAAGTTTTCAAAGTTTAAAGTGTATACAGAGTTGTAAATATTATAGGACATAAAGGTAAGATATGACAAATTATAATAGTTGCATGTAAGTTGGTCTGCAAGATTGTTGTACTGATTGTTTTAAAGAGCAAAAACTTTGTAAAAAATAATATAGATATTGTATAATTTAACAAAGTTAATAAGTGTATTCTATAATAAAAAGTATAATGTATGTGTATAAAATAAAGTATAGGTTAAGTTTAAAAGACTGTAATATTTAGAGATTATGAACTGTAAATTAGTATATATATATATAATACAGTTTCTAGAAGCAGTAATAAGAGTTGTTAAAATAAGCAAGACCAGTATTTTATTTGGACTTGAAAGGTGTACAGTATATTGTTGTTTAAAATTTGGGCCCATTTGATACCCATAGAGCATTGTAAGGTACTAGGTTAATAACAGAGCCATTTGTATAAAAATAAAGTTCTAATAATTATGCATTGTAGTTAGTAATTTGTTAGAGGTTGTCTGTTAAAATACTGGGTTCAAATATAGTTGAAATTAAGTATGTTGTAATGTTAATATTAGGAGGATTAGAAATTTGAATAGGATGTCAAATTGCAATGAAGTATATAAGATCAAGGTAATTGGCATTAAAGTTAAAAGTTTTGTTATATATATTAATTCAATCAAAAAATCTAGAAGAGAGATTGATAAAAATATTGAATATATATTTGTTGTCAATTGTATAAGAGTTGAGGAAGCAACCTAAGCATATTTGTAATTAAATAGGTAGAAGTGAATATAGACAAGTAAATTGTTGTTCTATATGGCATTGTCAGTAAATAATAAGCATAGTTTCTAAAGAAGAGGACTGTCTTCTGGCTTTGCTAGTAATGATTTAATTATCAAGTACTGTAATAAGTCATGTTTTTTTTATAAAAAAAAGTGTTTAGTTGAATAATTATAGTAGTTTGTATTAGGTAAGTTTAAATATTAATAAAGAGTGTAATTTTATAAATAACTTATAGTTTGGTCTTTCAAATAATTAAACCAAAGTAGTTGTTTGTTTTTAGAAATTTTGGTTATACATATAGATATGTGTTTTCAGTCTAAAAGACATGAGTTGTCAAATGTAATTAGTTGATTTAAGTAAAGAATGTAATAATATCTAAGTTGTTTTTTGAAAATTGAATATTTTAAATGTAATAAGAATAATAATTCAAGTAAAATAGATCTTTCTTGAACAGTGTATAAGATATTGTATAATAGGTTAGATAAAATATAATACCAAGATGTTTAAAAAGTTAAATAATTTTAAAGTTAATAGTATATTTGTTAAACCCATCAATGATAGAATAATCATATATCTGAATACTAGTAGATAATCATAGATTGTTTTAAAGTTGCTGAAGTCTAATGTGAGTACTTATTCTTTTTTTTGGTATTAAGGTGACCTCATTGGTCTTTTGACTTTTATTAATTACTTATTGGTATTGTGGTTCAATGAACTACTACAGAAGAGTGTACAATTGGCTACATATGTAAGTTTTCTATATTACCTATTTAAGGAGTCTGCCCAAAGGATCTCTACCAATTGCCATACCTAACACCTCTGCTTGGATGTTTTACTTTAAACCTTCTGAACCTGTAAACTGTGTTAACATTACAGATCATCTCAGATGCCCCGATCATCATTCTCAACCTTAGAACTAATTTATCCTCAAGGTAAACCTCCTAGAGCCTTCTGTACCTATTTTTACAGCTGACCTAGATATCACTATAGCAGAACCAACACTTGTGGTCAGGGCCAACCATTAAACCAATATGTCCTTGTAGAGTTTACTTAGACCCTAGCATCTACTTTACAGCATAACCCCAGTACTTTAGTACACCTCTGCCTTTTGTTTAGTCTTTTTACCAAACTTTCAATCCAGATAATCTGTGTAGAACTACGATCAGTCTATCAGTATATCGGGTCAGCCTGATATTCTTTTCCTTCAGTTTATTCTAGTAGCCTGGTTGGTGGTATCTCTGAGACTTCTAACCTGGAGGTTCTTGCCCATCCAGCTACTACAACCAGGTCTACAACCTTGGTATTTGTTTTCTCAAGCTAGCCTTTACAGTAAGGTCATCAAAAATCCAGCTATCTCTCTACTTGGGTCTTTCCAAATAGACTTCTTATTATCTAATTTTAATAGATTTATATGACCACAAGGACTTATTTAGTATTTGCATCATCCAATTTGTCAGTTTGCATTCCTCTGTATAATGCCATACTTACACAGATGCTCTATAACCTGCCAGTCCTGCTGGTGTGACCACCATTACAGATATCCTAACCCAATCATTAGTAACAGTTGCTGTAATACAAATATTATATAAGTAATTATTCAAATTTTTACTATCGATAAGATTTGAACATCCAACCTACCACTTAGGGGGTTGACAACCTGACTACTTCACTAGGTTGCCACACCACTTGTGAGTACTTATTCTTAATAAATTGAAGAATTAAGTATTTTAGTAAAGTTTGTAATATAATGTTGTAGTTAAATATCCCATATGTTATAGATATTATATAGCTAAGAATAAAGTAATATGCTAGTAGGAATTGTGTAACTAAGTTTGGTTTTACTTTTAACAAGTCCTATATAACTTGCAAGAATTTTGTTACATGTATATTAATTAAGAACAATGTTAAGAAGTCAATATTCGATTGTGAAAATAATGACAGTTTTGATAATATAATGTGCATGTATATTATTAATTTATTTGGTACTTGTAATTTTAACAAAATGTAATGATTTTGCAGTGATAAGTTTGGTTTGTTTGGCTTGTTTGTTATTAAGTATAAACTAGTATTCAAGAAATTTGAATAGTTCATTTGGTAAATAAAGATTGAGAAGATGGTTGTTAAATATAATAGAAGTATAGTTAGTTTGTTTGTTATTAGTTGTAAATAAGATTTAGAGAAGTTGATTTGTATATTAACTATGTTAAAAAATGATTTAGCTACAAAAAGAATATGTAATAGTTCTTGTTGTGAAGAAGCAATTCAAAGAGTATCAAGAATTAAGCAGTGTAAGCTAAGCTTATTGTATATTTAATGTTTTAGGTTAGTTAGCCAAAAGACTTGTATAGTATAGCCTTTGAAGTTGTTATATATATATAAGATAAGTGGGTCATAGTAGATTCTCTATAAAAGAAAAGTAATAGTTTTACTCTGATCAATGCCATTGTATACAAAATATAATAAAGTAAGTCCAAGATTTATAATGACTTGGTTTTGTTAATCATAAAGAATGTTAGTAAAAACATTTATTATAAAGTGAGAAAGGGCAAGACATTGTAAAGATTTTTGAAGAAGAATAAGATTAACTGAGTCATATATTTTACTTATATTTTAAAATAAGAGCCAAATTGGTTTGTTGTTGCATAATATATCTTTAATAAGGTTATTAAGTATATGAATTGGTATAGATGTGCTATTGTTAGATAGAGCTACATAATTGTAGAATAAAAGTATTGGATGTTGAAAAAACACAATACTGATTTTAGTAGTAATAATTTTTGTATAGACTTTTTAAATATGTTTAATAAGACTAATAGAATTAATAAGACTTAAATTGCTATTAAATATATTATATTTTGAAATCAGATAAATTCTATTGTGTTTAATTGTTTGAAAATTTGACTTGAGTTAAAGCAACAGTTGAATAGCTGTAATAGCTTTAATACAAATAGTACCTGCATGTTTAAACATTTTATAGCTAATGTCTATAGGTCTATAGGCTTTTTTATTTAGAAGTTGTAACAAGGTTTGAAGTACTTCTTCTTCTGTAATGGGAGAGTTAAAAGAGTTATACTATTGGGTATTGGTATGTAGTTGTGATTGATAATGTGTATGCCAAAGCTGCCAAACAGTGCTTGGTTAATTGGTTAATATGCAGTTCAGTTATAAAAGTAAGATTGTATATGCTGTTTTATAAGTTTGGAATCTGTAATAAGTTGGTTAAGAAGTTTAATATTGAAAAAGTAAATAAGAGCTTTGTATTAGTTAAGAATACTGTTAATAGCTTGTTTAGAATGTGTTAAAAGTGTTTTATATTTTTTTTCAGTTACTTATTGAATTTGTTGATGAAGTAATAATAAGTTTTCTGTATAACAAGCATAATATAGTTATTTTCAGATATCTTGTAAATGTTAGATTCATGCATGAATTTGAGAGTATTTATCTGAATCAAAAGTTTAAAGGTCACAATAGGATCTGTTATTAATAGTCATAATCCTAAAGTTTATCATGTTTGTGTTAAAGTTATTGTGGATGTTTTTGATAATTTTTATTAAATGTTCAAGCTCTTTAAATAATATGTAAAATAAGATAGAGTAAAAGAAATATTGATGGTTGTAACTACATTTGTAGATTTTTTTGTTAGAAATAGAATGTATTGCAGTATTAATTATTGAATATTCAATTTTATACTAAATGGTTTCAATGCTTTTATTAGTATTGCTAGTAAGTAGTATATTATGAAAACTAAGATTATAGGAGAGAAGGTTAGAGAATTCTGTCTATTTATTAGTCAACATAGTTTTATAGTTAAAAATTCTGCAGCTGATGCCAGTATGATGACATGAAGGTTTGCTATATGCATTAGTAAAAGCCTAGGTAGATATAAGAATAGAGTGATCACTAAGTATTAAGGTATTGCTATTATCAAGTTTGTATAAGAGAAAGAATTAAATGTTGAATGAATCAGTCTAAATATAGTCAATGCAGTTGTAACTAGTATTATTTGATGATATAAAATGCTTGTTGTTAATATGTTCATCAAGATCAAACATATTGGAATAATATAAATAATTAATAAGCTTGAACTTAGATGATAAGCTACAGACATTATAATATATATTAAAGTCTCTAAATATTATTAGATAAAGATTGTGTTAAAAAGCTTATTGAATCTATTTAATAACAGTATTTTATATGTTGTTACATTTTTGCATATCAGTAGAAGAAAAATAGACAGCTATAATTCAAAGTTTAATTTCATTTTTAAAAAAGAGATCTAAAGCAATTTCTTTACTAAGATGTGTTTGGCAGTTGTATACATGTAGTTATAAGTGCATTTGAATCATAATAGCAGCACCTTCTGCTTAGCTTTTTGAGTTGACATAAAAGTAAATGAATATGCTATTATTATAAAATTGAAGATTAGTGCTATTAGTGATTTTGGTTTCAGTAATACAAAAAACATGGATATTATTGTAAAGACAATAATTTTGCTAAGCTTCTCTTTTAGTTACTATATTATAACTTATAATGTTGTGTATACAGATGTTTAAATAAAAATTATATAAAGATTGTATAGATGTAAATACTTGTAATATAATGTGACTGTTAAGAAATAAGTTAGGTAGAATAGAAGTAGAATTAGAGGAATTTGATTTAAGAAAAAGGTTGTAAAAGATAGGAATAAGATAAGAATGAATATTAGTATGATTGGGTAAGAGAAAATCATTTGGAAGATATATATGAGTTTCATAATAGGTGTTGCTAATAGGAAAAATAATACTAGAGACAGTATTATTGTAGTTATATTTGTCAATGTTGTATAAGAGATTAAATAGTTTGGCTATGAGGAAGAAGTGATAAGTTGTAATAAAGAAGAAATTTGTTAAAACATGTATGAATATCATAAAAGCTTAAAATGTTGAAAAAAATCTTCTGAGCTTGTCTTTTACAGGGTTGATCACCATATGCTCAGCTCTTACAGTTGTGCAAGGTACCATAGTTTGCCTTGTACATTGGATCTGACCATTATAATCTTGGCCTTTTATATAAATAATTTTTACCATCTGCCTACTTACTTATTTTTTCTATTAATTACCATATATGTATCATTTAATAAGATGGCAACTGTATCTATGAATTTTGTAAAAAACAAAATTATTGAAAAGGAGTTTGTTCTTTTTATTTTAAATAAAGTGACTCTGCAATAGATGTATGTATTTCAAATTTAATATTGAATTTTTTATATAGGATAGTTTCAGTTTCTGATAATGCTTTTTCTTTATAGAATTTAGTTATTGCAAAATAAATAGAAGATTTATTATGAGCACAGTCAAATTATGTAATAACACATATAAAAAAGTTAGTATCAATAAGTTTAGATGTAAGGAAATTAATAGCCTGTTGTTTGTTCATTTTGTCAATATTGTGATTTTCAGCAGTAATATTTTGGTAAATAGTTAGATATTGATAAAAATAAAAGGCTTGTTATTTTGAATTAGTTTTGACAAAATTAGCAAAACAGGTATACTCTTCAGCCTTTGCTGACAGTTTATTTAAAACAATAATAAGAATTTGTTTAGTAAATATAGCTTCATGTTTTTCTTTAATATAGAATATTGAAGCATCAAGAAAAAGTTTATTTCAAGCTTTAATTTCTTTTGAGTAGATTTTGTATGATGTATTAAATATATTTTTAATAAGTTTGGTTAAGTTATATATAAGTTGTAGCTTAAAATTTGTTTTTTAAATATTATTAGATTTCTTTTTAGTTTCAAGTTTTTTCTTTATTAGATTCTTTTTTCTTTTCTTTATCTTTAGTTATAACTGTCTCAAGATAGAAACATTTAAAATTTGTGCAAATAAGTATGTAGTAATTGGTATATCTAAAAGTTCCATTATGTCTTTTGTGAAGACTAATTGGTTTTTTAAACTCGATAGTAGTTGGTAGAAGTTTTTTAAAATAAGTAATAAAATTTTATTTAAATTTATACATAAGATAATTTTGAACTTTGGTTTTGTTGATAGTATTAGAGAATTAATAACTATATATAGAAAATTTTTTTTCAAACCATTCATTAAAGTGATTAAGTGAATTTTTTAAAGATGGTATATTATATTTTTTGAAGAAATAGAGTTTTAGGAAGGTTGAAATTAAGTTTAATATTAAATTGATTGTCTATTTTAATAAAAAGGAATTGATGTTGTTTATCAAGTTCAGTAATCTTAGATGTAATATTAAATCTTTTGGGTCTAAGTTTAATATTTTCTGTGAATTTGATATAGTTAATTGCTTAATAATTATTAGAGAGGTATAGATAAAGTCAAGCAAGATTAATGTAAAATTGTAAATAGTTATGGGTTTGAATAAGTGGAATAGTGGCAGATGAAACAAATATTTAGGATAATTTAGTTTAGTAAAGAAGATTGTTGTAAATATAAGAATAAGTTTTTTAAGTGCTTTTTTAAGAATACTAAATAGTATTGTAACAGATTTGTTATTACCAGAATTATGTTGTTAGATTAAGTCAGTAAAAAATTGAGGTCTAGACCAGCTATTTGTCTAATTAGTAGTTAAAAACTTAATTTAAATACATCTTGATTTCTGATTACTTCTTTAATAATTTTATCAGAATAGAAGTTGTAAAGATATTCTTTAAGAAAATTAAAGAGTTTTGTCAATATTTCTGTTTATAGTTTTGTATAGTTTTGTATTTTCTTAGTAATTGAAAAGTTTGCTAAGAAGTCATATAATGGATTAAGTTTGGGTCTTGTTACTTGGCTATAGAACTGAGCCAGTTGAGATTGTTAGATTAGTTTTTTGTTAGGTTGTTGTTAGTTTAGTAGTAGTAAAGCTTAATGTAAAGGTTGTTGTTATTGTTGTTGTTGTGTTTGTTGAGTTTGTAATTGTTGTTGTTGTGATTTAAGTGGTGTAGTAGAGTTGTCAATATTCATATCATTGTTAGTAGTAGTTGTTTCTTCAAAGTTAGATGGAGTAAATGCTAGTTTTAAAATAAGAAGAATATTTTGTTAGTCAAATAGAAAGTTAGCAAGTTGTTGAGTTAAGGGCTTATATTATAAAGATGAACCTTGTTCTAGATTTTCAGTAGATTGAGATTTGGGTTGATTAGTTAAACTAATTTCTTTATAGATTTTTGCTAAGCAATTATTATAATATGCTATATTTTAATAAAAAGTAGATTTATTTTATAATGCACAATTATTATTAGTTATTTTGTAGTTAATTGAGATTTGACATTTAGAACAAATATGTGTGTGAATAATAGTTGTAGGAGATGGTAAAACATTTGATATAGATTTTTTAAGTATTTGTTAAAGTTTTTTAGCTTGTTTGTTAGTTATTGTTTCATTAGTTTAAGTATTAAGTTTATATGTTTTACTGTTTTCTGCAATGAATTGAGTGTGAAATAATCCACATATACACTTGACTATTGCAGTTGTTACAAGAGCAAAAAAAATATGAGTTGCTAGATGAGTTCTATATTCTATAGTGATACATTTGATAGGTCTGTATTTGTTTAGAATAGCTCTTACTTGTCTGAGTTCTTTTTTATAAATAATGATACTATAGAAATTTGTATGATTCTTAAAAAAATAATCAAAATCTAAGGTATCTGGTACTTCTGTACTAAAAGTAGACATAGTGTTATGAGTTTGCTTAAAAGTCTGAGTTTAGATTACTTAGTAAAAGATTTTTAAAAGTCTAATTATAATATAAAATTAATTGCAAGATATAACTTGTATTTGCAAAAGTTCTACTGTGGCTACTGTAGCAGCTTGTGTAATCTCATGTAACCTTGATAGTACAAGTTTGTGGCTAGTGTGGCTAGTATGGCTAGTGTAGTACAAATTTATAAATAGTTATATATTACAGTAACTATTGTATAATTAAGTACAAAATTTATTTTTAGCAAGTTAGTATAAGATAATTGTAACAAGTAAATTATTTTTTTTAATAAATTTAATTTACAAATATGAAATTAAATAAAACCAATTTTTAGAAGTAATTTGAAATTAGATAAAAAATGTTTGAGAGAAAAATTTGAAGGTAAAAACAAAAGAATAATAAAAAAAAAGAAAAAAAAACACAGAGAAGTTAAAGTTGTTTTCTATTATAATTCAGTTAATTTTAGGCCTATAAACTTGTTTTTAGACTTGTTTTGATTAGAATAAAATGCTTTACAACTTTTCTTATAACTATATAATAGGTTAACAGAATACTTTATAAAAAATAATTAAAAGTTTAATGATTAAGACCCAAGGTCATTTTGGCAGTATTAAACTGCAAGTTGAAAGCTACAGATTTGAAACTTTTAGAGTATATATAAATTTAGGAGTTGAACAAGTTTATTTAAGATACCAGACTTGGTTATTTTAATAAAATAACCAGATATTAGCAATTTCATTACTGATGGATTTTTAGTTATTTTTGTGTAAAAAGGATTTACAGAAAGAGTTTATCTTATCAATAACTTATCAATTATACAAAACCTTAATATTTATTACTCTTAATTTTCTATTATATCTAACTACTTTTACTATACAAATGTTAAAGATTCTCTTTATCTATTTTTTTTTTTATTTTTTTTTGTCAAACTAGCTTCTTTTGGAGCTAGGGCCTTTTATTCAGTATAGTTAGGATATAGGGACTTATGGCCAAGGTCTCAAAGGAGTTACCTTACATTAGAGAGTACAACTAGTTACACATACACTTTTGGTGTCTAATTAAGTAGTCCACTGATGGTTCTACACTAACTGCCATACCTGCAACTCAACTAGGGATGTTGCCTATTTAAACCCTCTGTACTGCAACTCTTACTGTATCACTAGATCATCTTCACTATGTAAGTCAGTTGAGAAGGTCTAGATGCTTATTCATATCCTTAGGACCCCATACCTTATTTCATGCAGTGTATTCTCAGAAGCATTGTTACTAGAGCCTTCTATGTCCCACATACAGCTAACCTAGTTTTATGTAACATGCTATAGTTATTTAACACTTGCAGTCAGGACTAACCTTAAACTACTACATTACACTATTTTTATCTTTGTAAAGTTTACCCAAATCCCAGTACTTATTTTTTCGACATCTTCTCCATTATCCCCTACTAGCCACAACTCAGAACTGTCAGTTTCATTCCAAACTACCAATCCAGATAGCCTGGTATGGTATATCTTAGTATTCTTTTCCTTCAGCAAATTTGGTAGCCTGGTTGGTCATATGCTCCTCTATATATCTTGATATCCAGTTTTAATCTTTGGTTCCTATGAAGGTGTTTTGTAAACTTCTATTAGTCTGACAGCACTGTCAAAAGTTTGTGCTACCTTTTTACTCAGGAATTTCTAAGCAGAATTCCATCTTTTTGGTTTCTTAGTCTTCTACACCTGGTGGTCTTATCATAGGTTCGCACTGAAGTCTTATGCAACATCAGTTATTAACATTCTTCTATGTATATGTAATGTTACACTTCATATAGATGCCCCAAGCTCCTATTGTCAGTAGGACCCCAACTTGGTGTACCTGGTTACAGCCACATAAGGCCAACCAATTGACAGGAGACAGTTTCTATATCACAGATATAATTTCCAAATTTTGTTGTAAGTGGGATTTGAACCTTAGACCTGCCATTTGGAGGATGACAACCCAACCACTCTTATCTATTTTCATATTTTTAGTAATTTTATAATATTTTATAATTTAATAATACTGGTAAACATAAATCTTTAATTCTTTTTGACAATCATTTGTACCAAAATCCTCTTATAATAAACTGGCAATAACTAAATAATTTATTAAATAAACCTTTCTTGGTCTTCTAAGTAAAATTGTTTATAACTAAATTTTATATACAGATGGCTAATTTTATATCTTCTGAACCTCTGTATAGTAAGATATATGTATTAAACTGCAAAATACTTTATTTAAAATTTTTAATAATCTATTAAGCTAACCTTAGTTGTATTTTAAACAAAAAGACAGAGCTTATATAGAGCTTTATTTTGATATATTATACATCAATATTAGATTAATATTGAAGCTTTTATGCAAAAAACCTTTAAAACTACTCTACAAAACTTTTGTTCTTATTTGCAAAAAATTTTTTCTGTTTTTTTTGGGAGGGTCCTGTATCCTAGAATGCCTAGCATCTGCAAAATATTACCAAAAATCATATTATTTATTAATTTAATACAAATTTTAATTTTTTTCTATTTTTGGTTTGATTAACTAATACAAAAATTTGTTCAACATCAATTATTGTAACCACTTAGTCTGCACATTCTGTGTCACTTATTTGTCACATTCTTTTATTTGTTATACCCTTTTACTCATCACATCCTTTATTTGTCACATCCTTTTAATTGTTACATCTTTTTTACTCTATATCTTTCAGATCCTTTTATATCCAAGATCTTTATTATCTACTTTGTTTTTAATTTTTAAATCTTAAACTATGCTTACTTTAGTCTCTGAAGATCCTGACTCCTATGACATTAACTACTACTATGATAAATATAAAAATCATCATGGTGTAAAAATGATTGAAGAAAAACCTCAATCTTTACATGTACTTCTAGCAGATGTTAATTTAATCAATTGTGATACTACTAAAAAGCATCATTATTTTAAAGTCTTTTAGCAACCTATTATTGCTATATGCTTTTGTAAAACATATTATACTAGTTTCACCTCTTAGTTTTACAGAATTCCTTATTTTACTTCTCTTGAACAACTTATAATTCAAACTTCTTCTACTATTTCTGTTAATCATTTTAGAAAAATTTCTGATAAACTATCTTAATCATTTACTTTAAAACAACAACAATCTGATTTATCTTCTTTTAAACCTCATATGCTATTTTCTAGTTTCCAAATAGATCCTATATCTTCTGCAATTGTTGCACACTCTCGATACTACCATACATGCCTTATATGTGAAACTAAAAATATTCCTTGTGTGGCTATAGAACAAAGTAGTCATGCTCCTAACTATGCAATCTGTACAATATTTAAACAAAACCTAATTTACAGAATTTGTGTTTCTGGTTTATTGGATATTAAACTTAAATCTTTGGCACAAACCTCTTCTTACATTCTAATAACAAATTGTTATGACCTTAATTAAATTCAAACTAATTAGTTTAAACATTCAAACTTTCTTCTCTAATTCTAAAAAACAAATTATTTCTCTTCTTATTCTTAAACAAAAACTAATTCTTGCTCTTATTAAAATCCAACAAATGAAATCTAATGAAAAAATTCAACTTTTCAAATTCTTCTTTTAAAGAAAAACAAAAAATAACACTATTTCAAACAACAAAAATCAAAGAAAAAGAAACTCAAAAAGATACTAGCAATGATCTTGACTGGTTTAAAGAATACCCAGTAACTAATACTATGAAAAACAATATCAAATCAATAATCTGATTGCTTAACAACTATTCATTTTCATTAAACTATATCTCATCAACATTTATCCAAAAAAAATTATTCAACTAGCATCTAATACAAATCCTGAATCAAAACTTAATTACAAATATTTAATTAAAACTTTAGTAGACAAAAGACCCAAATTCTTAACTGATCTTATCTATAATGCAAATCCTTCAATTGACAAATTAATATCTATCTCATTTGAATTAATTCATTCCACCTTTATCTCTCTTCTTAAAGAATTCACTACAACTTTATCTATTTAATTAAATTAATCAAAGATCTTTGTTTCTCAGAACTTCATTCCTTCATATACCACCACTAATCAGAAACAAGTAGCTCTTAATTTGGCTCTCTTATATCTTATTCTTTATAACAAATATAAAACTATTCATACAGAAAAGTTTTATGAAGACCTTAAACTTTATCCTATCTACTTCTAATTACATTATAATTTTAGTAAAGACAATATTAATCAACCACGTTTTAAAATTCAAAATTATGATATATTTAATATTAACATTTCTCTTAATATTCTTAAAAAATGATTTCTTCAAACCTTTCAAATTCTATTTTTAAAAAATCATTTACCAGAATTTAAAGCTAGATTTGAAAAATTTTTTAATATCTACAAATAACAATTTTATAACATTGATCAGGAAAAAACATTCAACTATATTAAATACTAAATTGCTTTTAAATTATTTAATATATGCAAAGCTCTTTTATCCTCTAAATTTAAAATTACCTCTATTGATTCTTTACAAGAGTATTCTAAAATATGTTTCAAAACAGCTATATATCATATTTATACTTGTACAGTTGAAAACTATACAATACTACCAAAAAATACAAAACATAATGTTAAATACTTATCTTCTCTTTTCTTTACTGACTTATACAATCATTTTCTAGCTCCAACCAATATACAGCCCAAACCTAAATAGACATATCCTACTTTTGACTTCTTTATATTTAACAAAGACTAGCTTAAGGCTACTACTTTTAACAAGCATACACCTATCACCTTTCTTTGCCAACTTGCCTCTGATACCAAAAAAGAATTTATTAAACTTAACAATACTGAAACTAATCAAGCATATGAAAGCTATTATTTCTATAGCTTTTTCAAAGCCTATCTTAGTGCTACTGCCAATAATGACCAAATTAACAATTATCATCCACAACAAATTATTGCCAAAATTACTAACAAACCTACTAGTACTAAATACTTAGCTAGAGTACTTACATATTTCTATATTCTTAAAAATAACAAACTTTTTATTTATTTAATTAGAGAAGCTTACAACAAAAGTTCTATCCTAAAGCTCAACAAATATTACATTCTAAGTTTAATATCAAATTCAATATACTCAAAACTAAATCTATATTTTTTGATTTAAACACTATAACTAAGCCAATATCTTCATTACCTAAAGAAAATAATAACTTATTCAAGCTTACTGATAATAATAATATTATATTTGAGTTAAATACTGGGAACACTGACCAAAATACAGAACAAAACTCATAACAAAATTTACAACCTGATTATGTTACAACACTCTTATAATTCTTTTTAATAAACTATTCTGTAGAGCATATAAATGCAGCCACTGCTTCTAAGATAATGATGTTCTCTACATTTAGTTGACTATTCTTAGAAGATAATGATATAAGTGGACAAATGGTTAAGTCCATTTATATGAAGGACCAGGTTAATGATGGCCAGACCCAATATACAAGACAGGCTATGGTATCCTGCATAGTTGTGCAAGCCAAACATATAGTAAGTGAATCTACAAAAGAACTCTTTATTTTCTTGAATTCCACTTCATCATCTTATATTAAGGAAGAATTACAAGACTCATCTTACAATACACTATATGATCCAAACTTATACTACAATCTGTGGTTAGCATGTTTGAACCTACCTCTACTTCTATATCATCAAACACTTAACTCCTTTTTAAAACACATTCATCATTGCAACTATTCATAACTAAACAATTTCTATTATACACTCACAATATTAATCAAAATTGATTATAGCAAATACTATATATATTTTCCAAACAAATCCCAACCTTCATCTGAATATTTCTTTCTACAACTATTAGGCTATACTTATTATCTATCTATATCCATTCTTTCTAAATTCTCCTCAATAAACAATAACACACCAAACACTAATCTAATTATAAAAGAAAGTAACATAGACTATAGTTATTTTCAATTAGTCAGAACCATCTTAGAAGGTCATGATAAAACTACAATAGCCAAACAATACTATAACAATATCCAACTTAATAACTACTACAACAAATTTCTATTCTATAACTATCTATCACTGCTTTTTCATCCTCAAACTATTATCTCTTTCTTATAACATATTCACAGCTTTAGCTATTCATCTGATAATGCTTGTGGCTATACATTAACTATTTCTATTAAAAATGATCATAGCAAAGCCCATGTTTACCTTCTATTTGAAGCTAAACTATTATCTAATCACTTTATCCTACCAGTTCAAGCCATCTATCATTATCTGAACATTCAGCTAAAATCAAATATATCAACACCTGTCTTTTCCATACCAGCACCTCTAACTTCTAATTTTAATAATTTAACACAACCCAGGATTTCAAACACCTCACCTCTAAATCTTACAATCTGTACTCACATGTATAAGAATACAATAAAAACCTCAAATAGCAAGTTTGCAAAGATTATTGTATCTCTTATTTCTTTAATATTATTAGCATTACAGAAACTAAAATAGCAGAAGACAATACTATTACCAAACTCCACAACTTAAAACACTTCTCCTACTTTTGGTCTTGTATTAATAGTTCCAAAACAGAAACTGTATTTATGATTCAAAAACAACTTACATCTCATATACATAATATCTTTACTTTTCTGTACTATGCTATTGCTATTGATCTCTTCTTCAAACATAATCACAAATTTCAAATAATATCTATATATCTACTATGTGAAAATTCACAACTCAGACTCCAAATACAAAATACCATTATTCAATGAATTCAAAGAGCAACTAATTGAAACATTCTACCTATAATACTAGGTGACTTCAATGTGCCATCTAATAATTCCATCTCTTCATCTATCAAATACAAATTACTGCAATTTTTATAATACAAAAATATCTACAACTTGGCAGATTATACAAATACTTCTTCTTACACCTGTCACAGTAGTAGACATTATAGCACTATTGACTACATTTGGGTCTATTTTCCTCTACTTAAATATCTCAACTTATTCTATTTGAATAATGCAGAAAACTGTATTCAAAGTAATCACAAAATTCTTATATCCTCCTGAACTTTCTTCTATGCCTTTATTGGCAAAAACAGACATTCAATCTAAACTCAATGAAGAATCTTCAATTACATAGCAATGAACCAAAAGAAATAGAAAATCTTTGCTGACCAAGTTACCTATAACCTCAATACAAACAAAACTCCTACCTCAATCCAAACTTCAAAATCACTAGAAACTACATAGCATAAAATTCAAACTAGTATTATTAATGCAGCTACTAAATATATTCCTAACAAAAAATCTAATGCAAGGCCTAAAGTTAAAGAATAAGTTTTGCTCACTTAACAGTTATCTGATACTTTAGTTTTATTTTTATTAGTTTCTTTAATAAGAGTAAACTTTGCTTACTTAACAATCATCTGATACTATAGTTTTATTTTTATTGGTTTCTTTAGTGAGAGTAAGCTTTGCTCACTTAACAGTCATCTAATACTTATGTATTATTTTTATTAGTTTCTTTAAAGATTATAAATTCATAATATATTATTTCTTTATTTAAAAAGCACTTAATTATTAAAAAATATTTTTTTTTAAATAAATATACAAACTTATTTAAGAATTAATCCTCCTATATATGATATCAAAAGGAATTTCAATTTATATTTGACTCTTATTTATTAAGAAAAAAGTCTCTATTACAAAAAACAAAACAACCAATTATTAAAAAAACAAAATCAAAAAAAAACCTAATTCTAAAAATAAAAAGAAAATAAAAGAAGCATCTTTATTCAAAGAAATTATTAAAAAAAAATAAGAAATACAAAATAGAAGACTTATATGATAAGATTTTTGATAATAATAGAAATTGTTCTTGTTATTATTGTTCTAAAAAATATAAAGCATTTTCAAAAGAAATTGATCAAAACAAATAAAAATTAACTAAAAAAATTTAAGTATTGATTTTTAAAAAGATGTTGCAAGATGATAATAAAATGATTATAAAAAATAACTTTGACATTGAATTGTATTAGGTTATAATTAAAGATCTTCTTTCTAGAAAACAAAAAAGCAAAGTTTTAAATTGAGTACAAGAATACTTAAATGATTTAACAAATTAGATAAAGAATTTTTAAAAATAAAACTTATACATATCTTTTTTATCAAATTTGAAATCTTGTGCTTTTGGTAGAACATGAGTTTGGTATTATACTAGAAGATATAAATATGGTTTAGGATCCAGTATAAATTTTTATCTACAAAAATAACCTATACAAACAGGTTATACAAAAGTCTGAGTACATAGTAACAAAGAAACTTGATTTAGCTAATATTTTTTTAGTGTAGTTTTGGAGGTTACAAGTATGTATAACAAGAGTATTATATAGTTTATAGCAAAATATATGTATTTGTTTATCAATTAATTATTTTATCATATTTGATTAAAATTTACATTTTTGTCTTCTCAACTTAATAATATTATCATTTATATTTATTCAAGATGTGTTTTATTTTAAACTTATGTTAACTAAATTGTCTCTATTAAACAAACTATCTATTTTAGTCTACATAAGACAATACAGTTCATCTTTTAATTATTATAAGATGAGTCAGTTTACTGATGTTCAATAAAATTTATACTCAGATATAATCTTTCTTATTAAAGGTATTTAAACTTCCAATTTATTAATTATAAATCTTAATACTGATCTAGTTACTGTTTTATTACAAATTAAAGAATATCATACTAAATTAATTGCTAGATAACAGGATAATTAATCTTTTTAAAGCATCTATAGAAATAAATTAGTCATTTTATTTAAAGAATTTTGAGAGAAAATATTATTCTTATAAGAGAATGTTTATCATCTATCTTATAATCTTAACACTAAGTTTTATATTCTTTTTGTATTTAAAACAAAAGCATAATAAAGAACTTGCAGAACTAAATAACAGTTTAACTAATTCTTATAACAAAACTTTTGATGTAATCATGAATAATATTAACAAGTTTTTTGTGAAACATGTTTTATTTCTATTAAAGTTAATTTTTAATAAACTATAAAAGTTAGAATTATTTATAATACATCTGTGTGCATATCTTTTAATTATAAAAATAAATAATAGTAAAGCAAAAATTATCTAAGATTTTTTAAAACTAAACAATAGAATACAATACTTTAACTTCTTAAAATAACTACAAAGAGTGTTCTATGTTAGACATATATGATTAATATGAATGTATTGAATGGATGACACCTCTTTGCCAAAGTTGTTTCAAAAATTATTGCAAAATAAAAACCTTTTCAAAATATAAAAAATATTGTAATATTTGAGTTTCTTCAGATAAAAACACTCTAGTTTTTATTCTTGGTAATCAATGAACAAAGATAATAACAACTATAAAAAATATTAAAAATTATCCTAATTCGAAATTCACATTCATGCTTGAAGATGATAACAAGATAATGAGCATATCCTTGAGATTCTACAGAATCCAAGATATCTAAAAAAAATTGAACAAGCTTTTCAAGATCATGATGTAATAGTAGAAAGAAATAATAAATCTTTTGAAAAAGAGTTGGAGTTTTTTACTAGTGATAATAAAATTAAACTTTTATTTAATTCAGAAGATATCTGTCTTTGTAAAAATAGAAAATTTTAAAAGAATAACAAATGTAGGCAATGTTATAAAAAATTTTAATCAAAAATATATTATTGTGTGAAGAATGTAAAGTAAATAAAGTTGGTTGGAATAGAGTTCAAAAATGTTATTTTAGATTCTGCATCAATTATAAGAAACAGAAATTTTGTAAATTGTACAAAACAAATAAGATAGATTGGGATAATAAGAAAAAGATTATTATAATATTTGTAATTTGTGTTATAAGTTTGAAAGAAAAAAGTTTCTTGATAGCTCAATTAAGAAAATAATTTGTATAAAATATAGTGCTAGATGGAATCAAATGATAGAACATGTGAAAGATCAACATATTGATTAGCTTTTTTTGTTTTTTTTTGTATTATTATATTTTTTATTTAAATAAATAATTGTAATATTTTTTGTCATTTAATTTCCAAATCAAGCATTATTTCTATTATTAAATAATATACAATGAGCATATTTAGTTTTAAACTAAATAAGTCATCAGACTCTATTAGTACTAAAGAAGTTAAGTTATTAAACACAATACATAAAAGTATAGAAAAATTTGAAAGTGTATTTAACAAAAATAGTAGTGATGCTATTAAGTCTGTTTTATTTAGTATAATCAAAACACATAAAACTCTTAGAGGTTTAGTTACTAAACTTGATATTGCAGCTAACTATTTAAGATACTTTAGCTATTCTGCAAACTATAGAAACTTGAAAATCTCTATTAATAGAAAGTACTATTAAGATGTTTATATTTATAAAGAATTTAGCACTTCAATGAATATTTCTGAGTCAAAGATCTTATTTAAAAAAGTTGCTAAAAGTGATATTAAGAATAACTATTACAGATTTAAAACATAGTTTTAATATATAATACTTTCTGAAGAACATGATGAAAATATGACCAAAAAATTTATTGATTACTTGAAGTTAGTTGCTAAAAAAGATAAAAATGCAGATTTGAATTACTATTCAAAAATTGGTTTAGATTAGCTTAAAGAAAAATGGATCTGCATTACCTGATTAATAGAATCTATTATTTATAATTCTGGTTAAATGTGCAGATCATTTGATTATATTTAAAGTTGTTTTGTTCTATATTTAGCCAAATGATCTACAAATTTGACCAGAATTATTAATTCAATAATATGCAGAGAAAAAGTAAAAAAAACACAAAACAACAAAAACTGATATTTAAAATAACCTTAAAGCATTAATTAAAAATAATGAGAGTCTAATTTTATAAATATGAAGTAGATGTTTCATATATAAAAACATGAAACCTAATAAGTAAAAGGCTCTAGAAATTAAGGTTGTGCAGGCTATGTGGTAGATTCAAAAAATCTTGATTTTTCTATCTCTAGTTAGAGATAAAACTGATACTTCATAGAACCTGTGAAATAAATACCATTGTGACATACTAATCTATTGGAGGTGCCCATAACAATCCATCTGAAACATGTATACCTGGCCCCAAGGAACTATATAACTGTACACAAGCTTCTATGCAGAACCTTAACACATCTTTCAAATAAAGAAAGTTCGATCTAGACCAACCTGTTTGCACTAAAAATGGACACAACTCCACCTATTCTACTTGGATTAAATGTAAGGTGATGTCAAGAAGATGTAATTAAAGACAATATAATAGGTTCTGGCTCTAAGATAATGAAACTAAAACATTTCTTATCAGTTCTATAAAAGTCATAAAATATATTAAAATAACAAAAGGCTGTATGAAAGAGGTAAAGATTAGAACAAATATGGTTAAAAAGCATTGGGATAATAAGAAGAGTCATGGTCTTGTGTAGCCTCTTCTTATAGTTAATTTGTTATAAAAGAGGTGGAATTTTACTCTCCCAAAAGTAGAGTTCAAGCCTATAGTTTAGAGTTATATAATAATATAACTTTATATTTGTATTGTTCTTACAAGATAATACAACTGATAAAAGTTTTTTAAGCAATACAATATGCTTTTTAAATAAAAACATAATACTCATCTTGTAATGCTTTTCATTAATTGTTTTGACCTTGTGCCAAATTGAAAAACCACCTCTATATCTTTGAAGAACATTATATGACATAATGGTTTTTTAAGCAACAATCTGTCACATTTGTTTTATCTCTTAACTTTACCATAAAACTAGTAAGAATAGGTTTTAAGACTCAGTTATTGAAATTCAAACCAATATTAAGATTGCAAGTACTATTAACTTCCTTTATAAAAAGTTATTTTCTTATATTAGAAATGGATTGCAATGAAGAATATAGTTTTTTGTGACTGAAATGATGTCTGTGTATATTTTTCCTATTCCTGGTTTCATATGACAATGTTGCACAGCTATTTATAATACAATTACTAATTTTAATTAAAATAAATTTTAAATTATAATTTATTGTTATATGAAATTATTATATAAAATATAAATAATATTTAACTAAAGTTGCAAATTTAGATAACTAAAGTTGTAACTTAGATAGTACAACTTCAGTCAAATATCAACTTCAATCATAATATAATTATTTTATTACCTAGTTAATTATTTTTCTAAAAAGAAAACTAGCTATAAATCATATAAATTGTACTATAAACTTGTTTGTTTGTCTAAAAAATAATATACAATAAGTAGCTGTATAATGTTGTTGCACAAAACCAGAAATAGAAAATAGATTTTCAGATCAAGTTTCAGATAAAACTGCCTTCATCATAAGTTTTTTGTTTATTTAACTTTTATAAATTTTATTTGCAAGTTTAGATTAAATTATATATACAATAGATTAAATACTAATTATATTATTTAGATAAACATTATATGCAGTTCTGATAGATTAGTATTAATATGATATAGATGTAGCATTCTTGTATATATATGATTTTTTTTTAAAATAAATTATTTATTTTTGTTATTATTTTATTTCATGTAACAAATAAATATAATAAACATTTGTCAATAGGTATATTTAAAATAAATTATTTATACTATATTAATTCCATTATATTTTAGTTAACAAATTTTATAATTAATTTATTAAGTATTTTATATTTACAAGTGCAATAATCTGTCTTTAGTATCTGAGGCACTTTATATTCTTGACTTCTGAAAATTATAAGAAGTATTATTAGTCTATGCTATATAGTGATTTGCAATTAAATATAAGTGTAAAAAGCAAAGAATCAAGCATTTGATAACAGTAAATAGGTAAGTAAAGTGATAAATAGTTCAATTCTTAAGTGTATATATAAAAAATACATATCTTTAGAATATTGAACTTTTTTTTTTATTTATTAATATAATGTTTAAGTAGAAACTTTTTACATATAAAATTATAAGTTCTAAAATTAAAGATTTCTAAAATATATTTGTGCTACAATTTAGCATCCAATGTGGTATTACACCTCCTATTTTCTATGAGTGCTATAGCTAACTATTTCAAATTATGTTCTAGCTAAGATAGGTTGAAGAAGACCTTCAAGTGATTGTCTGAACATTATTAAATACAAGTAGTTAGTAAATAATCTTATATGAGCCATTTGATAATAAAAGAGTTAGTATTTGTAGTTTAAGAAGAGATTGTTGTATTGTTTGAGAATTTGGTAATATTAATAAGTAAATTTTAGTGCATTTAGATTTTAATATAATGTTACAAGATATTTTCTATTGGTGTTAGTATATGTTGCAAGTAGACCAGAAATCTTGATAAAATTAGTTTAATAGATTGTTTGAAAGCTGAAGTAGGAGAGCATCAGTTTGTTTGTTAATAAGTGCTTTAATACTTTCATAAATAGTAGAAGTAAAAGTTTGTGTAAAATTTAAAAGAATATTTAGTAAGGTTGTTGACGTTATATTGATAATTTTTAGTAATATTAGAGTATCTTGTATTGTATTTTTAATTGATTGAAGAATCTTTGTAGTATTACTAAAGCATTAAAATAAATAAAGAGTATCATCAGCATCTGTATAGTAAAAGCAGTTTGAAGTAATATAGAGATATGGGTAATGAATATTAAAATTTTGCATAGTGAGTAGGTTATTAGTACAAATTTTGATATTGAAAGAGTATTTTTGTAAGTTATTTTCAAGTAAATAGATGATTTTAAATTTTAATGACCATTTGATGTTTGTAATGTTTTGAAAGAATTTTAAGTTTGACCATTTGACAATTTCTTAAATAGTTATAAAGTTTTTGATAAAGATGTGAACATAATAGAAATTAGATAGTTATTCTATATAAAATGGTTTGGAATATTAAAATTTAAATTGTTAATTTTGAGAAAAGGTTTTGTAGTTTCTTGTTTGGCAAGTAAATCTGCTTAATTGTAAAAAAAGTCTATAGAATGTGATTTAACTTTATGAAAAGTAATAGTAATGTTTTTAAGTTGTTTAAGATAGTTAATATAATGAATAATATTTCTTTTTTTGTTTATATAGATTTGAAGTCAGTGATTGAGTTAAGGTTTCTGATTGTAATTGTATTATTAATATAAATATTTAAGAAGATATTAAATAGAACTGCAAATAAGAGAGTGAGAATTGCTTCAAATTTGATGTAAGTTGAGTCAAGGTATAATTTTATAGCTGCATTAAATTTTATAGATATATCATATTTACTAATTTATCCTATTTCACATTTGGTTTCCAGAGTTTATAGATTTTTAATTGATCTATCAGTATAGAAATATAGTTTATCTATATTAAGTTGGGTAATAAGGTGATTTTGATTAGTTAGTTGTTTTTAGTATAATGGTATGTTGATAAATTGTTGAATAACTTGATCTTCATGTGATAAAAATGATATTTGTGATTTTATTAATGGAGTTAATTAGGTAATAGTGATGCTATATATATGGATTAGAGCTAAGATTTCTTTAAAGTCAATTTGGATAGTTATTAAGTCTTTTGATTTGATAGCTAAGTTATAAGATAAAAAGAATGAATAAAAATTTGGTATTGGGTAGTTAGAAGTTGGTAGTAGTTGTGAGAATCCTGAAATGAATATAGAAATTTCAAAGAATGATGGTTGTTGTAAAGAGGCTTGTTGAGAAATATATAGTGTTTAGTTGTTTGTATAATATATACAATAAAAGTAGTAAGAGTTTAAGAATGAAAGTGGTGAAATTAGTATAATTGTATTATGAAAGGTATTGGTAGAAGAAAGGTTTATATGAGGCCAAGTTTGAGTTATAGTATTAGATTAGTTTAGATGTGAAATTTGAGTAAACCATTTTGGCTGGCAATTCTTATTAGGTTTGTTTGTATATAAGTAGATATTGTTTCATGTGAGAATATTTTTGTTATTTGCAGTTGTAATTTGTTCTAGAAAGATAATTTTATTATTTCTAAAACTATTGATGATAGATATATGTAGGTTGACAGGAAGAATGTCATAAATAGTATAAGTATTTTTTGGTATTAATAGAAGAAAAAATAAGATTTGTGAGATAATTAAGAATAAGATGTCATTTAAAGAAAGTTGAAAAAATAAAAAAATAAAGTGTAATTTTGTATTTTTCAATAATAATTAGTTTAAGTATTTAATTAAAGTTAAGATAACTATATTTTGGTAAGCTATCCTTTAATTCATTGGATACCAATGTTTTTAAAAATAAGTAGTATATTAATTATTTATTAATAATTAGCTGTAGTAACTTTTGAATAATATTGTTGAAGGTTAATAAATTAAAGGTAAGTAGGTTAGAGAAGATTATATTATTAGTGTTTTTTGATAAAAAAAACATTTTTTTAATATAGATAGTGAAAAGGCAAAAGAATTTAGATTGTGTATTTGTATGAACTAGAATAATTTGAAGTAGATATTCTAATGAAGATTGTAGAATTAAGTTGAAGAGTAATGAAATTTGTAAAGGTATTATTTTTTTATATTAGATAAGAGTATGAAAGCTTTTAATTTTGTTTTGAATTTGGTTTAAAAGATTTTTTGTCATTATAAAAAATGCTGAAATATTGAATTACATTTTGTAGTTTTTTGAGTAGAATGTTTTATTGATTTATTGAAAGAGTGGTAGTTGGATTTGATAGAAATTTGAATTTAATGCAAAGAAGGTCTGAATTTGTAGTATTAATTTCTATATTATTAAATTTTTATAATTTAGAGGTATTATTTATAATATTTTGAATAATATTTACACTTTCACAATGTTAGGTAATATCATTTATAAAAGCTAATAGTGGAATTGTTATTAAAAAGAATATTATGTTAGTTATAATATCAATAGAAGATTGATATAAAATTTTTAATAAATAGTTTTTGTATTTTTTTGAATAAAATAGAGTATAGGATTATAGTAAATTTTTCATAGAAGAGGTGAATATGTTTTGTCTTATTCAATTTTAGAATTAATTGATATTTGTGAGATAAGGCTATGAGCAATAATTACTCTAGAAATTAATGAGAATATAGTTCTATAATTAGGTTAATTTCTGTTAAAGAAATTCTTATTATTTTACAAATATCTTGGAGTCTTAATATATTAATTTTATCAAAGCCTTGAACATATCTTGAAAAAGAATCTAGGCTTCTTTGTTAGTAGTTATATAATGTTCAATTGTGTTATGTAGAATTTGTATAAAAAGATGTGTAGAGAAGTTTTTGAAACTGCAAAATTTAGATTTGAAAGAAGATTGTTGTAGAAAATAATATTATCTAATAATTTGTAAATATTTTAGTAAAAGTTTTTTTGAAGGATTCTATTATAGAAATTGAATGAAGTTGATTTAGTATATAGTTCCAATTGGATTTTATAAGAATTAGGAAGATATTAGAAGATTTCCAGTCTAAATGAATTTTTTAAAGATAAAAACATTTATTTAGAAAGAGTAAAAAAATGTTTTGTGCTTTAGAGCTAACATATTTTATATGTTTATAGCAGGTTTCTAAAAAACCTGCTGCTTTTTGATTAGGTAAGTTGGTAATAATGTTTTGTTATTCTTGTTCAGTGATTTTCATAAGATTTTGATTGTAGATTTCAAAGAGTAGAATTTAGATATTAATAAAATAGTTTTGAAAGGTTTGGTTTTGAAGTATTTAGTAAAATGAAGTTTAATTGTATTTAGTATTTCATCATGTTTTGTAAGAAGATTATTGTTAAGAAGTAGTCTATCTATATAGATATTATAATATTTTTAAGTATTTTTTTGTAAAAAAGTTTAGGTGTTTTTTTAAAAGATTTGTTTTATTCTTCTATATTTTCTTTAATTTCATCATAGATTGATTGTTGATATTGATAGTTAAGTGCAGTTTTGATAGTTTAAAATTCCTTTTTAACTTGGGTTAGTGAGAGTGATGTTGTTTGGAATATGCAATCTGGATATTTGGTATAGTAGTTAGTAAGTAATCTATTAAAATTAGTTGAGTTTATATAATTTTAAAAAAATTGAATTTCTTTGTAATAGAAGTAAAGTAATAAATGTTTTGATAATAAAGAGTCATAAATTTTTTTAATTGTTTTAATTTTTTGAAAGAAATATGTTTAGTAGAGCTTTAATAAATGCTTTATGAATTTTGTTTTATATAATATTGAGTTGGTTTTGGTTTGAGATTGTTGAGATTATTGAAAATAAATGTTAAAGATTTTTGATAGTCTGTTTATTATAGTTTTTAAGATTTTTTTTGGTATAGTTTTTTCAAAAAAGATTTTATGCTTATGTTGCTTATAAGTTTTAGATTTATTAATTATAATAGAGATTCAAGAGATTTCAAGAGTTATAATTTGATAATCAGATTCAATTGTACCAATTGGAAGGATTTCTGTATAGTCAATATTAGTAATAGATAAGTTAGTCATATTTGATCAATTCAGCTTTGTATGTTGTTTTGACTAAAAGTAATGTTTGATATATTAGGATAGAAAATGTAATAGATATCTTTGAATTGAAAGCTAATTAGATATTGAATTATTTGGCTTTTTGAAATTGATGATTTTTTTAAAGATCTGTTAATTTTTGGATTTAAGACACTGTTTAAGTCTTCTATAATAATTAGTTTATATTTGTTATTTTGGGTAAGAAAAATTAGTGATTTTGGATTTCATTGTAAAAGTTGTTTTTTTTGTAAGTTGGAAAGTATATTTGAAGGAGTCTTATAGGTGTGTTTTTGAAATAAAAACCAAATTCAATTATGTAAGCATATAATTATAAATTTGGCAATATATTTAGAAATTTTTTTGTATATAAAGATACCAATATCAGCTAGGTGAGAATTTGTATATGAGCTTCAGAAACTGGTATAATTTTGGATTTGGTTACTAAAGATTTTTTTTTTTAGAAGACAAATGTGTTTTATAGAGTCCAAAAATTTCAATGTTGTTTTTTTGTAAAAGTCTATTAAGAAATGTTTTTTGTTGGATTGAGAGAGACTATTTATTTTTATTGATATAATTTTAATTGAAATAGAGATATGTTTAGGTGTAATTATTGATAAGATAGGAGAAGGTGTTGTATTAATATTTGAATAAATTAGTTAGTTGGATGTAAAGAGATTAGTAGAGTTTATATTAGGAATTGTACAATTAAAATGTGTTAGTAATAGTAAATAACTATATGTTTTATAAAAAGAAGAATCTATTTTTATATGATTTGGTAGTATTTGGTTTGTGGTTTTTAAGTAAATATGTGATTCTGTTTTTTAAAATTTATAGATATTTTTATTAGATTGAAAAGTTATTTAGATGTTAGATAAATTTTTGAGTGTAACAGGTTCAATAATTTGTGGTAGGTTGTGTTGTTTTAAAATTTTAGTATAGTATTTGTTTATCTCAGTAAAAGATAAAGCATTGAAAATAGAAAAAGTATTTGTTATATTTTCTGCAAAGTTGCTTATTGTTTTAAGCTTAGCTTGCACAGCTGTGAAGGATCCCATAATTTGCCAGTATATTGGGTCTGGTTGTCATATTTCTGGTCCTTTATTACAATAGGCTTTACTGCCTGCTTATTGTTATTAATCTTCTCTAAGAATAGCTTACAATTAGTAAAGAACATCATAATCTTAAAAGCAGCAGTTGCTTTAATGTTTCTGTAGAATAACTTATTGAAAAGAAGTTTCTTGGTCTTGAGTGAGATTTTCAAATGTTTTTTTTTGAGAAGTGGAGTTGTCAGAATTATTATTCTGAGTAGTAGATGAAGTTAGATTTTCTTTTTTAGCTTCCGATTAATTTTGGTTTTGCATAAAGAGCATATCATTGTATTAAGTAAAAATAGAGATATTAAGATGTTTAATTATAAAATTTCTGTTTCTGAATAGTAAGTTTTGTCATAATTGATTCTAGTTTATTTAAAAGATGTTTTGAATTAGAATTGAATTTCATTGTAGTTGATTATACAAACTAAGATATGTATATCAGTAGTAGTGTCTATAATTTTTTAAGAGCTTTTTCTTTATATAACCTTGAATTCTATTATTTTCAGCCACTATTTTTAAATATTTTTTTAAATATTAGTAGAAATAGTATATTGTTTGGGCTACTTTACTATTAACATTATTAAATAATATGAAACAAGCTTTTCTTAGTTAATGTAACTAATTTTCTTAATTTAGTTATATGTGTTGGTTTTGAAAAAGTTGCTAATAATTGTTAATCAGGTTGAAATAATTTAGTTTCTAAAGGAGGGTATTTACATTCTTTTGAATTAGATTCTAATACTAGATAAGATTTAAATAATTAAGAGAAGTAAAATTAGAAATTGTTTTTAAGCTTATGTTTTGTGTTATTTTGAAATAAGTTATATAACTTGCTATAACATTTATAAAAGTGATGAAGTGCTGCTTTAAAGGTAGTTTAGAGCATTTTTGAAATAAAGATAAGATATTTGGAAAGAGTAAGTTTCAAGTAAAAGTTTCTTGCAGTCTTTAACAAGCTTTTGAAATAATAACATTTTGATGTAATTGCTTGTTTTTTGTTGATTAAATTTTTTAAATTGAATTTTGTATTTATCAAAAAATTTTTGAAACCAGGTTTTATAGGTTTTGGTATGGGGTTTAAGTAAAGAAATTTTGAAGTCATCTTCAAATTTTTTGGCAAAAATGTTTAATCTAACTTTAATGTAAATCTATTATCATTTTAAATATCAAATAGTAGCTTATCTGCAGTATAATCTATATCAAAATTTAAAGTAAAGTGTAGAGGTTTGATGTCAAGTTTTTTCATGAATTTTTCAAAATTAATAGTTTTGTAAATGTAATTTTGATATAAGTGTAGATGTGCCATATTAATGACAACTTTTTTCCTGTTATTTGTTGAATATAATAGAATAGAATTATGTAATCAAAAGATATGTATATAGTGAAGTTGAGTAAAAAGTACTGTTGTAAATTTTGCACTTAAGTCTTTAAGAGTTCAACTAAAACTTTGAAAGAAATAGTTTTGATTGATCAAATTTAGGATTAGCTTCAAGGATAAAGTCAGTTAAAAACTTAGGTTTACTATTACTATTTTGTTAAGTATATAGTTAATTAAATATTTAGCAGAAAGTTTGTTGTTAGGTTTTGAATCAGTTGAATTAGTAGGGATTTCTTGTTCAAGGTTAAAATTTACAAGATATAATTTTAGAAATAAAAAAACTTGTAAAGCTAATAGTGTATTCAATTTACTACATTGTTGCATTTCAAGAGTAATAGGATAATTTAAAAACTGATTAAAGTTATTTGTTATATTACATTTTTGTATAGTTTTTTTTCTATTTGTTTTTCTTTATCTTTTTGTTTTAGATTATCATTATTTTGGTTATTTTGCATTTAGTTGTTTTTAATTTAACTATTATCCTTAGATTCATTTGTAGTTTGTTTTTTTTAGTTAATTTCTTAAGAAATTTCTTAAAAAGTATATAGTTTTCTTTAGCTAATAATTGCTAGTATTTGATTTTACAATATAAATTGCATTGTTTCTAGTTCATAAATGTTGAAGGAGTTGAGTATTTAAGTTTGAGAAGATAAATGCATTGTGTATGAGTAAAAAAGCTTCCTTCACCAATTACAAAAGTTAAAGCTTGTGGGTCTAATAAGTGTTTGTTATCTTTAAGAATAATATATAATATATTCTTGATTTTGCATATAATGTATGTAAGTGCATAATGTAAGAATAGTTTGAAAAAAACAGAGTTTGTAGAAGTTTTTCTAATATTTTTACAGAAAGTAGAAAATGAGTAAGTAATTTTATATTTTTGGTTGGAATTTGCATCTTGAGAGGCTTTTAAGAAATTTGAAAAATTTTATATTAAAGTCTATTTTCATAGAGTTAGATGTATCAAGAGTGTTTTTAGAAGTTAATTAAGAATATGCTAGAATAGTAATGTGGTGTAAAGCAAAGTAGATATAATATTTTTTGCAAAAACAGATAGTAATGACAGGTTCAGTAGGTTTTATAAAGAAATAAAAGTTATTTTAAAGGTCATATATTTTAGAATTGAAATTGATAAGTAGGACTTTAAGAGTACAAATATTGTTATTATAAGTAATAATAATGAAACTGTTATATATTTGGTGATGTAATTATCAAAGTTAAAGAAGTCAGGTTCCAAAGTATTAATGCTTGACATTATGTATAACTACTTTAAAAATATTGTTTATGAAATTTAAATAGTATGAATTATTTGTATAATGTTGATTTTTTAAAAAAAATCTTAATTATCTGAACTTTCAGACTATTTAGGAGCAATTTGTAAAGTGTAGTATATTTGTAAAAGCTAATTGGATGTTTAAAAAATTTATTGGATATTAGAAAAGTGAAATTTCTAGAACAACCTAGCAGTTTTTTCTAAAATGACAATAAAAAAATCTGTAAAAACAGGTTTTAATTTTTATCTTTTTGTATCTTGGTGAGTTTTGGTTTGTTTATAATAAATTATATGTCAAAATGATCTGTTTGAAGTGTTTAGTAATTTCTATTAATAAATAAAGTATATTAACTTAATAAAATATATAGTAAATGAACAAAAACCAAATCTTAGTTTTTGGAACTTTAGTCAAGAGCAAGATGTTATTGGAACTCAAAACATGACCAACTAGAAAGAGAAAAGTGAGCTCAACAACTTTACTTAAGAGTATAGATAATGTTTATTTAATAAAATTTTGAGAAATAATTAAATGTTTTTAGCAAAATTTTGTTACAAGTGATCTATGAAGAGAGTTACAAAATTGGTCCAAATATTGAACTTAGAATAGCTAAAATAAATAAATACAGTTTTAAATCCTAGCTCAAATATATACTTTATCTTTATAAGTACACTCTTTTATTATTCTCCAAGCATCTTTTATAAAAGTTAAGTCTTTATTTTATTTTTATTTTTTTTTTATTTGTATAATATCAAGTAGGAAAAATAAGAATACATTTATATATCAATTGAATATAAATATATAACTAAAATATTATTTCTAAACTACACTATTGTTGTTATATACTACATCATCTAGTGTGATATTATTCTTTAGTTTTCTGTTTTTAGTTGAGTTAATTGACATAAACTTAACTATATAGAGGATAAAAGGAATTCTTAAGATTATTTAATTAGTAAAAACAGGTATATATAGTGAAGTTTTGAGTAAGTGTTTTAGAAATAAAGAAATCTATATCAGTGTTGAAAGTATAAATAATATTGTTAGAATTTGTAAATTGAGAAGTAAGTAATCTAATATTGTTTTTCTTTTTAATAGACAATGTAATTCCTTATAATAATTCCTATTCATATTGTTTAGTATTATGGGTTTGCCAGATAGTAAAGTTAAACCAAGTAAGTAATGAGTTAGATAAAGAAATAAGAAAATTGTTAGTTAGTTTTTTTAGAGTGAGTTAAAGTTGGTTGCATTAATTAAGGGTTATTGTACTCTGAATGAGTAAAAGTATTGTATTATATATATTTAGATTGAAAAAAGTGTTTTGTATAGTAAAAATTTGTATTATTGTATTGGATAAGGTTTTTGTAATATTTAAAAAGTTTAAAGCATTTGAGATTTCATTAGTAAGAATGTTTTGTGGATTGTAGAAATGAAGTAAGCATTGGAATAAGTGTTTGGTGCTTTCATATTGATTGCAATATAAGCAATTTGGGATTAAATAAAGAAGAGAATAGTGGGTATAAAGATTTGACATTGTTGGTAATTATTGAGAAGTATTTTGTTTCTAATAGAATATAGTTTGAGATTGGAGTTTTGGAAATTAATAATTTCAGTTAATAATAGAATGTTTATAGTTGGAAGGTTTCATAGTAGTTTAAATTGAAGAAGTTTGTTAAATGTTTGTATTAAAATTAGGTTTTTACAGAATTTATATAGTTTGAATGTGATTGGAATTTCTTTTAAAAAAAAATAAGTAGGTAGATAAAAGTGATCAAGATTAAATTTTAATTTAGTCTTGTTGGCACCTTGTTTGACAAAAGAATTGGTTATATTGTATAAAGTATTTTTTGAATGTAATTTAACTTTGTATATGGTGTAATTGATGTTTTTGAGTTTTATTAAATAATTGAGTATATGTATAATATTTCAATTATTTTGTTTAGTTTGTGATTAGTAGTAGTAAAGTAATGTATTAAAGAGTGTTTGAATAGTAAATAGACTGTCTAAGTGAATATGAATTTGATAATTGACAGGTATGATGAGAAATAGAGGAATGAGTGTTGCTAATTCTACTCATGTTAAGTTTGATGTATGGGTTATAGAAGCATTAAATTTGATTTGTGTATTCTTTTCAAGAATCCAAGTGATGCCTATCAAGATGTTATTTATTTGTAAATTGAGTATAGAGGCAACTGTATAGAAGTTTAAATTGGTTGGTTCTAGCAATAGGATTTTTTTATGAAGATCAATAAGTTGGTTTTGGTAGATAGAATCAGGTATTGTGTTTTGTATTAAAAAAATTTCTGAGAAAGGTATTGAGAGAGAGGATAAAGATTGAGGAACTGTTTTGTAGAGCTCTAGATGAATATTTTAAAGTGCTTAAATTTCTGAGAAAGGTATTGAGAGAGAGGATAAAGATTGAGGAACTGTTTTGTAGAGCTCTAAGTGAATATTTTGAAGTGCTTGAATTTCTTGGTTGTTGATGTTAAGCTCAAAGTGTTGTTTTTTTTTGTGTTTTGCATTTTAAGTTAATAGTATTTTTGTAATTGATTTGAATCATTGTTGATGTAAGAGAAATGCAAATTGTGTTGGATGTTAAATTGATAATTTGGTAGTTTTGAAAGAGTAGTAATGAGTTGAATTTATTTGTTATTTTGACTATGTGCCAGTTTGAAGATAAGGTGTGAATTGTCCATATATTTTTAATATTATCAGATTGAGATGTGATTAGATTAAGTGTTTTTAAAAATGGATTTATTGGTAGAAGTTGAATGTTAGGCCATATGCATGTTATAGAAGAGGTGGATATTTGGTTTGAGAGTGTTTTGAACCAGCTTTAAATAGGGTTCATGGAGATTTAAGAGTTCTTAAATATATGTTTTCCCAAAAAAGTAGATTTAGATTGTTGGCTATAAGAAATTGTTCAAAAAAAATAATTTTGTTATTTTAAAACTTGAAGTTGTTGAATTACTTGAAAGTAGAATAAAGTTGTAAATATTGTTTAGTTGGTTAGTTTGTTTATAAGTTGACAGTTGAGTTAGATAGAAGTTGTTAAGAGATATATTGTTTTTATATAAGTAATGAAGTTGAGATATTATGATGAAATTAGTGGTTTTTCTGTAATTTTTTAAAATTATATCTTGTGTTAGAAATGGAAAGTTGAGTCTTTATAAAAGTTATTTAAAGAGTTTTAACTGTAGTACAATTCTAATTAATTTAAAAATTATTATAATTTATTAAATAAGATTAAAACTAAGCTTTTTTTTTGAAATAACATTTGTATAATTTACTAAACATTATATTTAACTTTCTTAAAAATATATTAAATTATGCAAACATCTTAGTACTAACTACTTTATTTTTATATAATATAATAATATAGCCAGAAATTAACATTATTATTATTTAAAGAAAAAAAACAGCAACTCTTTCTGTAGATTATTTATACCAAATTTTTGCTAAAAACAGTTAATTATTTCTAAGTATTTTAATAAATAAACCTTACTTGCACTCTTAAGTAAAGTTGTTTAGCACAATTTTTTGCTCTTGGATAGCCAAGTTTAAAGTTCCAATAACATTTTGCCATTGAGAAAAGTTACAAAAACCAAGTTTTTAGTTTTTGCTTATTTGCTTATAATTTTACTAATTAAATATACTCTGCTTACTATCAGTTTTTTGTTAAGCTTATCAAGATAAACATTTTAATATATATTTTATTTCAAACTGACAAAACTCATCAAGTTATCAAAAAAAGACAAACCAAAATCTATCTTTACAGAATTTTTCAAATCTAATTTTAGGAAAATTTCAAGGGTGCCCCAAAAAATTCACTTTTCTTATACTCATTAAAATTTTTTAACTGACCAATAATCTTTTCTGATTATTCTATGCTTTTCAGATTTTTTCTAAACAAGCTAAAAAGCACAAAATGAAAATTTTTTCAGAAAACTTAGTTATAATATTTTTAGTATATTTAAACTTAGATATTATTATAGACTTATAAGATTACACAAGTTACAATAATCATAGCAGACCAAGTAACATATTTAAAAAATATATTTTATTCTTATAATATTAATATTTTTAATTTGTATTAAAAAAGAAGATATTACAACATGCCTAATTTTATTATATCTTAACCAGACTTTGTTGATCTTGACTACTTCTATAAAAGCTTTTCAAAAAGTTTTGGTTTTGGAGTTTATAAAAAGAATTCACTAACCTTCTGCCCAATTCCTACTGACAAGCAACCAAACAACTGCTTTAATATCAAGCTTAAAGACAATACTAAATGTTGTTATTACATTAAAGCTTCTATAACTAGTAATATTGTTGTATTTATAGCAAGTTTTATACTAATTTTCTTTCACAAAAAAACCTAATATATGAAAAAAATGAATTTGAACAAGCTATCAAAAAATCAAAGAATAAAAAACAACTGCAACAACTATCACTAACTCTACTGAATTTATACCACCATCTCTAACTTCATCACCTTCATTTTCTATAAATTAACATATCTGCATTATCTGTAACCAACCCATTATCTACAAACTAACTATTAATTGGCATTATTTAGCAGTCAATGCTACACTCTTTAATGACAAACTTTATTACAAATTTTGTATTAAAAACTAACTTAACTCTTAATAAAATTCTTCTAAAACTCTAAATACATTTTTTCTACTAAAAATACACAACAAGATTCTTCAAAAAAAAAGCATACTATTTGCTAACAAACTTTGACAAACACTTACTAAATATTAATAATATAATCTACTTACTTCTTAACTTGATCTTCTAACACCATTAAATAATAATCAAATTAATAATGATGTAAATAAGAATATTGATAAAACCACATCTACAAACAACAAACAATAGCAACAACAACAATAACAACAACAATAACAACAACAACAGCAACAATAACAAAAACAACCACAGGTTAAACAAATAAATAAAGAGTGAATAATAGGTAAATAACAGAAAAAAAATCTGCTATTATTCTACCCTATATCTGCCAAATAATTGCAGCATAATAGCAGCATAACAGCAGAATAACAATAAAATAACAGGAGGTTTGTAAATATGAGTAACATAATAGTTACATAATAGCAAAATAATAGAACAGTTCTATTATTTTACTTTTAGTTAAAAAGACTAAAAGTAAAATAATAGAACTGTTCTATTATTTTGCTACTATGTTACTATTATATTACTTATATTAACAAACCTTCTATTATTTTACTGTTATTCTGCTATTATGCTGCTGTTATGCTTCTATTATTTGGCAAATATAGGATAGAATAATGGCAGATTTTTTTTCTGTTATTTACCTATTATTCATTTTTTATTTATTCATTTAACCTGTGAACAACAACAATCTCAACAAAGTCAATTACTATCTCCTAATATTAAAATTAAAGCAAACTCAAAATTTGACTATTTAACCAACTTTTCAGTTACAACTGAAATATAAAATAGTACAAACTGCAAACTTAACTTTCTTATGAATTATTTAACTTCTTCAAACAACACCTTTTTGACTTTTATTCAGGAAAAGGAATCAAGCCAATTACTAGAAAAAAAAACTCTTACTATCAGCTTTTATTATATTATTTACTAAATGGCTAGAACTTGATCTAAATTTCTTTCAGATATATCTTCAAAACCAATTCAGATATTAATCATAAAGCTACAATTACTTTTGATATTCAAGAAGGAAGTCTTAAAAAACTCATTCACAAATTTAATACTATCTTATTCACTAACCTTAACTATTCTAAAATTATTGCATCTTCTGCTACTGTTCCTCCATATAGAACTTAAAATCAATTACAATTTTGTATTAATCTTGTCAAACTGCATCTTTACTTATCTAATGATTATTAATTTATTAACTATACTAAATTTGCTAATAATATTAAACTCAGATCTAAAAGATTTACTATTAGCTTATTTGTAACAACAACTAACAAAAAAGAACAATATCTAAATATTAAATAGATAACCAATTTAATATTCATCTTCTTTTAAATATTTCTAAAACTCTTTTTCTTAAAAAGTACAACATCCTATTACTTAATAATTTTGTAAATTACTTTAATAAATAGTTTACAAATTTTTTTCCTTATACAACCAACAATTTACTGAACTCTCAATGAAACTAAAATTAAAATTGCACTAAGATTTCAATTTTGACAACAATTTATTAAACATCTCAAAAAACTTTTTTCAACTAAAATTTTATTTATTGAACTTTACAATTTTAAACAATAATACAATAAGGCTATCTGATATGCAAATTATCATATCTATATATGTACTAATTCTGACTGTATACATTTTGATAAAACAAAACTTAAAGAAAAAGAAAACACAAAAGCAAAAAAAACTATACTCAGCAACAACCAATCAGATTACTAATATATATATGACTATAGCAACCTTTTTAAAGAAATTTTGATTGAATCCTATTTAGAATATTTAAAAACTGAAAGTAAAATTTAGAAATAACCTAATATTGATGCTTTAATTTTTTATATTAGTACCAAACATAAAGCCACTATCAAAGAAAAAATCTCTACACAACTTCTTGATGATTTTGCAACCTAATCTAAAGAGTTCATATGTGCTAACAATCAAACTAAAACTATAAAAATACTATAATTTCTCTGTAATTTTTCTTTTTTATTATTTTTCTAAGTCTTTTCTTAATTATATACTAATTGTCTTTTCTTAATTACATGCTAATTACTATAATTAATTTAGCTATATTTAGTTTATCAGTTTATCAAAAATAATTAGAATTAATTTAGCAAATGTAACATAAATAGATAAGTATTATTATGACTCATTTACTTCACCCTATGGTGCAATTTTGCTTATCAATGATGTGATTAATATGTGTATTAATAATTAACTTTGATTTGTAATAATTTATATTTATTTTCTATTTTTATTTTTATTTATTATTAATTATATGCCAAAATCTTCCAAATAGATTAGTAAACTTATAAGCGAACTAAGCTTTTATTTTTAATATAGTTTTATTCTTAAATTTATATACTTTTAAAAATTATTTAAACCTGACAAGATTTTTTTAATAAAATTTTAGGTATTTTTATTGGCAAAATTATATACAAAGTACTTTGAATAACAAAACCTTTACAAAAACAAATCTTAAATGATAAAGCTATTACTTTTATTAATATTTAAAAACCTATTAAAACATTGCTACACAAAATCATAATATTGACAAACTTGATCAACAACAAGCCATTAACTTTCTTAAAACCAAAATCATTGATATAAACTACTTAGCTTATATTATAACCTACTTTGACACCAAAAATGTTTTTATGAATTTTCCAGAAATTGTTAAGCATTTTCAAGAAAAGGCATGTTCAAAGTCAGAAAAATTTTTTTAAAATAAATTTAAGCTACACTTTCAAGAACTAACAAATTTAAAAGATTCACTTTTCCTTACTGATATTCTTTTTTAATAAATTTTTCTATAGAACATATTAATGCAGCTATGACTTCTAAGATTATAATGTTCTCTACTTCTTGTAGACCATTCTTAGAAGAGAATAATGTAAGTAAACAGATGAAAAAGTCTATTTATATGAAGAACCAAGTTTATAATATCCAGACTCAACATATAGAGCAGATTATGGCACTCTATACAGCTGTAAGAGCTAAGCATACAGTAATCAAATCTACAGAAAAAACCATAATTTTCTTGAACTTTATTGTATTATTTCATTTCAAAGAAATATTACAAGACTCAATCTACAATATACTAGTAGATCCAGACTTATGTTATAATAAATTGTTAGCCTACCAAGACCTATCTTTACTTCTATATCTACAAACTTTTTACTCTTTTCTTGAATATATACTGTATATTATTACAATTTCATACTACTTAATCTTTATAATTTTATACTAGCAATATCAATTAAATTAGACTATAGTAAGTGTTATATACACTTATTAAATAATCTAGAACCTTTATTTAATCATTTTATTTCACAATGATCTGGTTATGAATATTATCTATCAATTTCTATTTCTTCTAAATACACACCAATACTTAATATACACAATATATCAAACCTTTATAGAGGATAATACTTTAGTAAACACTTATTTATAACTAATAGAAACTATTTTTATTTGGTTACAATGAAATTGTTATTGCTAATAAACATTTTGCCTTTATACAATTCTACACATGCTGCAATAAATTCTTAGCTTATAATCATTCTTCACTACTTTCACATCTACAAACTATTATTTCCTTTTTACAACATATTTATAGTTTTAATTATTTATCAAGCAATACTTGTAGCTATACCTTAACTATCTTTATTAAAAATGATTACAGTGAAGCTCATATCTAACTTTCATCTAAACCTAAACCTCTACCAAATAATTTTATTCTATCACTTCAAGTTATTTAACACTATTCAAACATTTTACTAAAATTAAATACAACAGAAAATGATTCTCTTAACTTAATAAATTAATATTTAACAACATTTACATCAAACTTACTGTTTTTTACATCTTTAATACTATTTTAACAATCTTTACCTATTTCAACATCACTACTATTTTTAACACAACTTTCTATACTAATGCAAAACTTTCATAACCTTTATTTAAACATTGCTACATATAATATTATTAGATGTAATACAATTACCAAAAAAGAAGCTTGGCAAAATTATTGGCTTTATAACAATATTGATATTGCCTGTATTACTGAAACAAAAATTGTTAACATTACTAATCTTTATTTTTGTAACAATAATCTGTTTACATACTTATGGACAAATTCAGAAAACTCTGCTAAAGGTGCTACTATTATAATTTGCAACCACCTTCAATCACACATATACAACTATCAAACACATTCTAAAGAAGTAGTAGCTTTAGATCTTTTTTTCAAAAATAAAATTAAACTCTGCATTAAAGCAGTTTATCTTTCTTTTATTAACATATATTGATATAATAAAACACAAAAAATGGATATTTTATGGATTCAACAAGCCTACCAACTAAACTTTATTTAATTATTATTGATGACTTCAATACACATTATGATATTTATAGTTTATTATCTAAATTTGACTTATTAACTATTTTATCAAGCCAACATATATAATCTTGATGCATATGTTAATAACAAACACTACATATGGTTAAACAATCTAGTCAAAGTCATATTGACTATATATAAACTAATTCATTTAATATATAGTTCTTTATTTTCTACAATCTTAATAATAGTAACAACTCTACACTAAGTGATCATTCTATTCTTCTTTCTTTATAGTTCTTTATTAATGCATTTAGTAAACCTCCACATTATCATAATGGCATTAGTCATAGAATTTTTAATTACAATGTCATGTCATTAGAAAATGCACAGAATTTTCTAACCTATTCTTTTAAAAACTTAACTCACATAACATTCTACTTGATTGCAATACTGTTAATAGCATAGAAACTACTTGGCATAAAATTAAACCTGTAATTATTTATACTGCTATACACTTAATTTCTAACAAGAAATCTTACAAACACAGTTATAATTACAAGTATTCATCTTACAGTACTATACTTATTTTATTATTTAAAGTACTTGAACACTTAATTAAAATTATTAAAGATCTGAATAATAATTTAAATATTAACATAATTAATTCTAAGATTAAAAATATAAATACAAGATCTAATTGTGATCACCAAATTTTGTCTTCTAACCAATAACCAGAACATAAACAATGAACTCAGCATGCACAAAATATTTGAAAACAGCTCTACCATGCATGTTATCTTGAAAACTCCTTACTATTCTGATAATAAATCCAACAAGCTACTAAAAAAAGATGTAAAACATATTTTCAATTGTTACAAATCTTCTATTCACTTCTCAAATATTAAACTTCCTAACCAACTTGTTACAGAGCTACATCTTATCAAATAACATATACAATCTCACTTTTTCAACTGGACAGCTTATCGACCAATTGACCAAAACCTATTTAATAATTTTTGGTTTATACAATACCAATCACAATTACACATTGATACTCAATAGTACAGCTTTTTTACCACTCCTATTACAAAAAAAAAAGTGCTTCAAACTATAGCAAAACTTCCTAATAGAAAAGTCTATAGTTTTATGATATCAGTTATAAAATGCTTAAACATGCAGGTGTTGTCTGCATTAAAGCAATAACTGCTCTATTTAATGCTGCCTTAACTTAGACCAAACTCCAAAATAATAAAAGCATAGCAGAATATATCCTATTCCAAAGCATAATACATTTGATAAAGGTCTTAATCTTACTCATCCTATAAGCCTAATTTAATATACTTGTAAAGTCTATACAAAGATTATTACAAACAGAATTAGCACAATATCTTACAACATTCAATTCTTTTATTATACAATTATATTACTCTACTGAACAATAGTGCCTTGATACCTATATACATATTTAACAACCTTACTAAAGATGCATCGTGCAACTAAAAACTAATATGGCTTCTGTTTCAAAATATGAGCAAAGCCTATGATTCAGTTAATCTTGATCTTCTTAAACATTCTTTACAATATCTTGCTTTTCCTCCTATTATCATCAATACTATCATTGATCTACTTACTAACTGACAAAATCAAGTTATTACAAATCTTGACTTTACTTCTTTATATCTTGTATTTAATAATATTAATTAGAAAAAAACTATTACTTCTTCTCTATAAAGAATATACCATAACCTACATATTTCATATATATCTATTTTTTTAAATATTAATAGTAAGACCATGCCTCTATTTTTATTAAAACTTAGTTAAACTTTTTACAAGTAGAATATACAGAAAAAATTTATAATTGAATTCTATATCTATAAGATATTAAGATTAGAGGCTCAGACAAGTTATCTGCAATCTAAACCTACCAGAATGGCCAAGACTCACTTAGATTTCAGAATTTGTAATTATGATAAGAGGGTTCATTTGATATTTGATCTATTTGGGGTATCATGTTTCAATTTTAGAACTAACAATTGAGTGTAATACATGTTGTGTTTGTAAGTTTTGAGAAGTATAAGATGTTAAAATTGGTTGAGATTGTCTGCTGAATTGAGGCCTAGAAGCACAATAAGGTATCCAGATATGTGTATAGATTTGTTAGTTAAGATAAAGCAGAAGTTTAATTGAAAGTGTAGTAGCAGTTTTGTTAAATAGAGTAATATCTTTGATTAAATCAATTAATTTATAATAAATTAGACCAGACAAAGTTGATGTCAGAAAGGGTGAATTTGGTATATTGTAGTTTTGCATATAGGTAAGATTTTTAATTTGGTTGTGCAAATCAGATACAGTTCTTGGTGTTGTGTTAAGAGTTGATGTGTTAAGAACATGTTTAAGTGAGTTATTAATAAAATTGTTAAGAAGATTTGAGGATGGGCAAGTAGTCCAATAAAGTGGAGTGCTAGTTTGGTTACATTGATAATAGTTAGGAGATTGGGTATAGTTATATTTATATAGATTATATGGAGTTAGAAGGTTATTCATAAGGATTTTTATATGAAAAGACTTAAGTTGAGATGTTTGAAAGCTGTGAGAATAGTTTGTTATTTTTTGATTATTATTGATATAGAGCCAGGTGGATTTCCAATTAGTTTAAGTTGCAATTTGTGACCATTTTTGAAAGCAATATTAAGATGACTATAGTGCATAAATATGGGCATGGCAAATTGTATGAATACAACAATGAATAGGTAGTTCAATAGAGTAGTTATCAAGTTGTAATGTATAGTTAGAATTATAATAAATTGTGAGTTAAATAGTAAGTATAGAAGGTTAAAATGATTATGGCCAAGGTTGTCAGCAAGGTTGTTAAATTCATTATCCTAATATGCAACTACTTTGTGCAAGATAAGTTGTATGTTGTAAGATTTTGTAAAGTTAATTAAGGTATACCAAAGAGAGTGGTATGGAGTATTAATGAATAATAATTTAAGTGAAGTTAAATTGGTACTGTTGTATTTATATATAGCAGATTGTGAGTCAATATAGATGTGTACTATACAGTTTCTGGGTGCAGTAATAATTGCAGAAAAAATTGCAGTAATTTCTGCTTTTAAAGAGCATGGCCAAAACTTAGTTTGTGTTTAGAAGATATGTAAGAAGTTATTGTTTTGTACTAAGACCCATCCAATTCCTATTGAGCATTGAGATGTGTTTGCCTAAATAACTAATCTGTCAGTATAAAAATAAAGTTCAGACTTGGTGTAGTTTGAGTTGGCAATTAATTGCAGAGTGTTAGTAAGATCACAATTGTTGAAAACTGATGAAATAAGTAATGCAGGTATATGAATATTAGCTGCATTAGAGATTTGAGTAGAATGTCAGATAGCAATAAAATAGAGCAAGTCAAGGTAATTTGCATTGAGATTAAGTTGTTGATTTTGAATATTAAATTTTCCAATAAATTTAGTTGCAAGATTAATAGAAATAAATGTTATATATTTGTTAGTGATAATATTAGAATTAAGATTGCAGCTGGTGCATAGTTTAGTTGTAATTAAAGGTGTTAGGTATAGTTGTGTAACATGAAGCTCAATATTGCTGTGCCAATGGATAATAAGTATTTGCTTAGAAGAGGTTGGTTGTTTTTTGGCTTTACTTATAATTATTTGATCTTGAAATGTAATAATAAGCTATAGTTTAGAACATTTTAAGAAATGTCTAGTGATGTAGCTAAAGTAATTGGTTTTTTGGAAGTCAGTAATGATTGTAGAGAGTTCAATAATAGGAATGATTTGTTGTAATATCTTAAAGAGTAATAAACCATAATGGCTTTCTGCCTTTGGGTATTTTATGAATTTTTGATGAAATGTGTTTCCAGTTAAGGAGGCAAAAATTGTTATATATAGTAAGTTGGTTAAGAAAAAGAATATAGTGTGGGTGAAGTCATTTTTTAAAAATTAGATATTTGGAATATATGATAGTATTGATTCTAGTGTATTTGTTCTAGTGTTAATTGTGTATGAAATGTTATATATTAAGTTTGGGGTAATAGATAGCCTTAAATAAGAAAAGAACTGAATAATTTTGAAACTAGTTGTTTGTTTGTTTGTCTATCAATTAGAGGATTAGAATGGTTCAATATATTGGTCAAGAACCAAAGATTATTTTGTAGTTGTTGAAGACAATATTGAGAACTAGTGCCAAGAAGTTCAGTATTGTTTAGGTGTTTAATAAAGTTAAAAATGTGATGTTGTAGTTGAATATCCCAAATGTTGTAAATATTGTAAAGTTGAGGATAGAGGAGAGTACTAGTAGGAATTGTATAAAAAAGTTTGGCTTTTTGCTTCACTAGACCAATGTGATAAGTAAGGATTTTTTTACAAATAGCTTGGCTGAGAACAATGTTTTGAATGCAATATTTAATAGTAAGTATAATAACAGTATTTATAATATATTGTGCATGAGTATCAGTAATATATTTGGAGCTAGTAATTTTAATAAAATGTTGAGATTTATTGATGATAAGTTGGGTTTGTTGAGAATGTTTGTTGTTAAGTATAAACCAGCAACCAAGAAATTAAAAAAGATATGCAAGATAGATGAATAGAAAGTGTATAATTGTTTTTTTTTGATATTAAGATAAGGCCTTGCTTATATCTTTATTAGTAGTTTTTAAAGTTAGTAACTTCATAGGTTACTATGTACAAAAATAATTCTATATAAATGCTATGGCTGAGGCCAACACTTGTAGTTAGGGCTAACCATTAAACTGCTAATTATATATAACTAGCTTAAGTATAAAAAGAAGAAAACTACATTTAAGAGTAAAGCTTAGACATATTTATCTGCAACCTAAATCTACTAGAGTGGTAAAGACTCATCTAGATTTGAATAGTTAAAATATGGTTAAATGAAATATTGTATTTGATTCAAAAAATAGTTTATGTATTGATTTTTCTAATAGCATAACCTAGAAATGGGCATGTATTGGAGTTTGAGTGAACTTGGTCAGATAGTCCACATATATATGAGTATGTATATGTTTGGTAGTTGTATTTAGTTTGTCTATTATAGTTAGTTTGAGTTAGGTATTTGGAAAAGTGAGGTTTAAAACCTTGTTGTTTTTTCTAATTTGCAAATTTATGCAATATGGTTTCCAGAATAGTTTGTAGTATAGCTCGTTGATTTCAAGTAATATTTTAATAATTGTTTGTGATGCTAATTTGTAAAAGATGTTAAGGTTTTGAATTGTTTGAATTAGGGATTTGGGTATAAGTCTTTTAAGAATGATATCAAGATAAAATAAGTTATCGTTAAATGATATCTGGTGAAAAGTTTCATAATTTTGAATTTTTTGAATAAGTTCTTTTTGCTGAGGTTTAGAAAGGTCCAAATTGCTTTGACTAATATGTTTGAAAATAGTATCTTGAATAATACTAATAAGTAGTATTGAATTAGAACATGTCTACCAATGTGTTGAAGAGTCAAGTAAGTTGCAATAAAAGCAGTTTGTATTATAGAAAGTATGTAGATATATTTTATGACATAGGAAGTGTGTGTGTAATTCATTTAGTAGAATTTTGATTTTAAAGAATTTGAAATAGTTAAGTTTAAAGTTAGTTATATTATATGTTGGTTTTTGGTTATAGTTATAGTATAGCCAAGTAGATCTCCAATCTATTTCTAAAATAAGTTGGTTTCATTCTTGGTTTTGTTTTTGAGATGACCACATTGCCAGAATATAGGCTTTGCAAATATTTTTGATAAATGTTCTTGTAGGGTACTCTATAAAGTATTGGTTTCAGTATAGCATATGATATGAGTTGTAAATATTAGTATAGTTAAAGTATAAATTAGAAGAAAAATTATGTTACTTAGCAAGGAAGTCAGTGAGATTGTTCAAATTATTGTCAGTATGACTTGAACTTTATGGAAGTTAATTTGGAGATTGTATAATTTAATCATATTTAATAAAGAATGCCATATAGGCCTTGTATTTAATTTAAAAAGTTTGTTAGAATTGGCAATTGTATTATAGATATTAGTTTATTTTGTGATAATGAATTGGGAATTTGTAAAAATGTTGACTATTGCATTTTGAGGTGTAGTTGAAATAGCTGAGAGAATAGTCATCAATTCTGCTTTGTAGGATGATGGCCAGAATTTGATTTTGGCAGAGAATTTGTAAATGATTTGGTTATTGTTATTGACCTAAACCCAGCCAATGCCCATTGTACATTGGTCAGTTCTAATATTAATTACTAAACTATTAGTATAAAAGTTAAGTTGTTGTTAAGAGCTATTGAGAATTGAATTTTGTTCAAGTGTGTTTGCTGCTTCACTAGTTTTGAATATTTCGAAGACATAGGAGTTGAGAATTAGAATTGTTGGTACTAGAGGAATTAATAATGAATATTTAATAGCTGTTGAATGAATAAGATCAATATAGTTGGCATTGAAGTTTAATGAGTTAGAATTGACTCTTCCTAAAAATTAGGAAGAATAATTGCTGATACATTGATTATATATAAATTTTGAATTCTGTTAGAGTTTAGATGACAGCCTAGACAAGGTAGGCTTTGGGTTGGTAAAAGGAGATAGTAACTAGAAGTGTATAGTTGTTAAAAATAATAGAATTGTAATTTTTTTTTTTTTTTTTGGTATTAAGGTGAGGCCTTGCTCGTATCTTTATTGGTAGTTTAAAAATTAGTAGCTACATG
>CAJVQA010000050.1:0-49080 GCA_910591915.1 Cetraspora pellucida
ATATTTTTATATAATATATTAAAATATTATATTTGTTAATAAATAATTAATACTTAAATTAAATATTAATATATTTACAAAATAGTAACTAAAGTAATATTTAATTTTTAGACTAGTGATTGTCAATGATGAAGAATTAAATATTGAACAACCTTTAGAAAAATTATTATCATTCAATATATATTAGCTATCTGATGATGATGATGTTATGATAATTTAAGATAAAGAGCCTAATAATTCTTCTTTATCAAGCAATTCTTCAAATAACTCAAATGATACTGCAAGTGAATCTTTAAAAGATTTATAAGAAAATCATAGACCAATTAATTTTATTCTATCAGAAATTAATTCTAAAATTTTTGATTTACTATTCACTTTTGCTGATAGTAATAAGAATAAAGCAATTATCTTATGAATAATGAAATATTAGCAATATTTCAATATATCTGATATTGGAACAAAAGCATTAATTAAGTTTTTTTGCTATATACTTATATATTTTAAAATAAATGAGACTGATAGTTTCTTGACTTCCATGTTTATAGCTAAATCATCTTTGAGTATCTTAACTAAATATAAAAAAAATATTGCTTGCTCAAAGTGTTATAAACTCTATAAATTATTAGATGTCAAAAATTATAAAGAAGATAATAAATCTGTATACAAAAGATGTATATATGTAGAATATCCTAAACATAGATCATTATCTTAAAGATCAGCCTGTAATGAACTATTAGCAGAGATTATAAAAACTAAAGAAGGATCTTTATTATAATCATTAAAACTTTATCCAGTTAGAAGTATAAGACAATAACTTTATATGATGTATTAGCAACCAGACTTTGAGAATATATTATGGCATTCTAGTAATAAAAATATTCTAAATAGAATTTTCTCAACTATATATAAGAATGATATTTGAAAAAAATTTTTGATTAATTCTGATGATCCTAAACTATTTTTTACAAATGACAAACTTGACACCTATATTGGCCTAGCTCTTATTATTAATTGATTTCAACTATTTGATTATACAGTTTGTAGTACTGGTTAATCTATGGAGTTTTGTGTAATTTATTACATAAGAATGATTCAAAACAAATAATATTTTAATATTAAATCTTATACTAGAACCTAGTGAATTTAGTAAACATCAAATTAATTACTATTTTACACTAATTATTGATGAATTATTAAAATTTTTTTCTGGTTTAGAATTACCAGTAATATTTGAATATAATAAAGAAAAAAAAATATATGTAGTATTAATATTATTTGCAAATAATGTTCCTGCTGTAAGAAAGATATGTGATCATGTAAATTATGTAGTTAAATGCTATTATTGTCCAAAATGTTCAAAATATGACTCTGATACTAAAAGAAACTATTATAATAGTTTTGAAAATATGGAGTTGTTTATTCCTATAGATATTTCATAGTATTTTAATATAGCAAAACAATGGTTATATTGCACAAATAAGAATAAACATGAACAACATGTCAAAGATATAGGAGTAAGATGATCAGAACTATATTAGCTAAAATATTTTAATCCAGTTAAATTTATAGTAGTTGATCTAATGCATTGCTTATTTTTAGACATCAGTAAGTGAATAATAAAACAGTGTTTATTAAATTAGAATAAATTTGACAATACTAAACTTTTAACAATTGAAAAATGTATATCAAATATTAAAGTTCCTACTGGCATAGGTCATATTTTATTAAAAGTTATGCATAAATTAGAAGGGTTTAATTGATTTACAGCAGATCAATAAAGAATATTCTATTAAGATATATTAGATCTTAAAGATAAAAAAATCATTTTTAATTTTGTCTGTACATGCAATTTATTAATAAGCTGAATAGTTAGCAAAGTAACATAGACAAAGCATATAATTAGCTAATAAACATGGCAAAGTTAATTAAAAAATATTATGACCCAACACATATATCATCAAATATTCATTTGTTACTTCATATTAGGCAATGTTGTCTAGACTATAGTTCACCTTATACTTATTAGTACTATTCTTTTGAAAGAATAAATGGCTTATTAGGATCTTATCAAACAAGCAATCAGTCAATTAAACCTAAACTTATATGCATCCTAATAAAAAATGCACATATAGACTTTAGAATAAATTTAGCAAATAGTAATGACACAAGTTCATTATTGGACCAAGTTTTTTTACTTTTGGATAAAAAAATATGTAGAAGTTTAAAAATAACTAAAAACTTTAAAAGTAAAGATTTGGTAGCATATCTGAAAATCATTGAATAAAATTGATACAGCAAATGTAATTACAAAAGCAGAAAGATATCCTGATAAAATACTAAAACCAATTCTTTTAGATATATATCTTTTTTAAAAAATTTATCAATATTTTGTTAAATATTATTCTATATTATATAATATAACATTACCATCAGTTGATTATGTTGTAATCCAATATAAAAGATTAAAGTTGGAGGCAGATATATATAGTTCAAAGATAGCCTAATAATATGTTAACTACTTATATATCAGAGCAAAATTCTTAGTCTTTACAGATAATACTATTGATACATATTTAGAACAAATACAATTCTTTTTTTAACATAAATTTTTTAGTAATACCTTCAATTTAGCTTATATTTGATAATATTGAACATACAAAATATGAAGATATTATTATTATTAAAGGATGATGAGCATTGTAATATAGAAATTTTGTAAGATAAATTTTATAACAAAGCTAAAAACTGTATAATTCTTGTTAAAAAGATATTAGAATGATTTATCTCTTCATTATACAAATTAAATATATGGTAAGTAAGTAAATATTTAGTCTAAGTTGATGTTGTTAATATGCTATAGCTATAAAATTTAAAATAAATGTAAGTTATTAGTGAATTATAATAGATACACCAGAGCAATAGTGTAATTGTTTCTCTTTGGTCTATGCCATCTTGCACCTAATAGCTAAATATAGAACCAAGGTTTATAATAACTGAATTATATTAATTATTATGAATATTAACTATAAGTTATAATATGTTTTGGGAAATTTTTATTTAGTTTAGTGCATGTTGTAGAAGTGGAATATGTACAGAGTTATATGCCTTGCTCATGTCTTGAGCAAGAGGCCAGATTTTTTTGTTTTATGTTGTGTTTCTTGGAGTATATTTGTAAAAATTTAAATAGATTGTATAGTAAATGAGTATAATAGAGCAACAAAGCTGTGTGAATTAAGAATAAGATATTTAGACATTATTTTAATAAATCTGTTAGTAATATTTTTGGTAAAAATTTCTATATGTGTTTAAGAGTTATAGGTTTGGTGTGATTGAGTTGGTCTGTAAATATAGATTTTTTGGAAATTAGATATATTTTGCTTTGTTTTTAAGCAGTTGATATTTATAAGGTATTTAAACATTTGTTAAACAAAATTGTAAGAAGTTTAATAATATGAGAATGAACATGTTTGAGCATTTCATTAGAAATGAGTATAAGTTCTGTTGCTTTTTGTTTAGTAATAGGTTAATTGTACTAATTATTTCCTGTTGGATTATAGAGTCTGTTAGTGTATTGTACTATGAGAAGAGTATGTTAGTTTTTGGAGTATATTCACTTTTTTATTATTTCTAAAGAGCTAGATTGTATAAATTATGTTTAGTCTAGTTTGCAAAGTGGTTTTGATGTATTGGCAGATCTTTTTTGGCTCTGTAATTATAAAGTCCTGAAGTTTTATATTATCAAATAGCAAAGAGTCTGTGTAGTAATTAATTATACTATTGATCATAGATGTTGTATTTGAAGTAAAATTGTTATAATGTATTTGAACATGTTGTGTAATTTGTTGTGAGATTGCCTGTTTGTTTTCTGAACCATGAGTATAATATAGTATTTTATAATAATTTTTTATTGTATTAATAGTGATAGAAAGTTGGTTGGGGTTAATATCAGTTATAATAAGAGGTATAATAAGTAAATTTGTAAGGAGTTGTATAGTTAGTATTTTTTGGTTGATAGTATTGATTGTTTTTTTTTTTTAAAGAGAGGTCTATCCTCTATCTCTTTTATTAATTAGTTAATTATATATATATAAGATATATGATGAAAAAACTATACTAGGGGAGATAGAGATAAGAGCTACTTTACTCTCTACCTATTTTTTGCTAGAATGGTTGGTAAACTTCTTGTTTTTGATAAGCTGATGAAGTAAAGATTGTTTATGCATAATATAGAGTTGTATCTTCTTATTTAAAGTAAAATGTAAAACTGATATAGTTTTAGTTAAAGTTGGTGTTTGTATCAGAGGCAGGATTGGAATAGCAGATTTATGTTATATTACTCTTGATGTAAGCCAGATTTTTTTGTATATTGCTGAAATGATGTTATAGTGAATAAAAGGTGCAGGTTTATATTTATGCTTGTTGTTTTCAAATAGTGCTAAAGTATCATTCATTATTATTTTCAGTGGTATTTGTTTATTGATGTAGTTATAAGTGAAGGCTTGAATAAATCTTTTTGTATTGTTGCAGCATAATTCTAGCTTGTTTGCAGTTTTAATCAATGTATAATTTATTAGTGTTTTGAGATCTGGATTGTTTCTAATGCATATTAAAAGATGTATAATAGTTTCTGATGTATTGTAGCTTCTTGCACAGAAATGGTTAGGATGTTTTGTAGCATTTCTTCAGTGACGAAGAAGATGAGTAGATAGTTCTTCAGATATTAGTTTGATTTTAAAGTTTTTAATTGCTGATAAGGTTGAATCAGTTACTAGAGCTAGAGGTTTTTCTTCATATGATAAATATTGTAGGGTTAATGACCAATTAATGTTATTCTGAAGAGTATGCTATAATGAGATTCATTATTAGTTGAACTATATCAAATGGTTTGTGATTTGATGTACTTGTTTCAGTGTAGTTTTCATCAAATAAGTGCAAGAATTTTCTAGAAGCTTTGAAACAAATCAATTATATAGAAACTTTTGTGGTATAGAGTCTAATGGAAAAATTGTGTTTGGGGTCTCTTGGATTTGAAGGTCTTTGTTAAAGATTATTGTAAGTACATAATCATATGCCAAGGTTTTAGAGTTAAGAAGAGAAAAGTATATTGTTGTTTGTCTAGTGTTGGATAATTATATAATTAAATTGAATTTGTAAAGTTGATGAGATTAACAAAAAGAAGTTATTAGTATATATATTTATCGAAGTGCCAAGACTTAGTGACGTAAGTATAAAATTTAATGTAGTTATTAATATGTTCAAATGGAATAGCCAGGAGTTGTTAAAACAACCAAAACTTAAATGAGAGTGTTGAAAGTAGCACATTGCTACTATTTGAGAGGTATTTTTGATATTTTGTCATCTGCTTGTTATATGAATAGTTGTAGTTTTTGTATTAAAGTTAGCCTTAATGAGGTCATTCCAAAGTATCATTAGTTGGTTTATAAAAGAGCATAGAGGACAGACTAAGGTTGGGTGCACCATTTGGTTATGAGTTCTTGGCCTTATCAGTAGAGTTAGTGTTAAGGCTTTTTTAAAGTCTTCTAAATTGATATTAATTCTTTTTTTGTAGTCTACTTAAAGGCTATAGATAGGTTTTGTTGCATTAAAATAGCAGTATTTGCTATAATAAGATGTATTATTCAATTTTCATTCTTTACAGGCCACTAGTGTATTATCTGATAATAGTATATAGTGTCGAGTTTTAAGATTCTTCTAAAAGTTAAGTTGTTTGTAATTATCCAGTCTTGTTTGATAGAAGTCCAATTTGCCAAAATATGTAGATTGCATTGTAAGTATATTGAGGATGAATTTGTGGATATATTTATTAAGTCTTGTATTATATAAAACCAATGTGGGCACTGGCCTCTTGGTATTTTTTTGATGTTATAATGAAAATGGTTTCATGTTGATAACTCTGTATTAGTAGCATTTAGAAATTGCTTAATGCAATAAATATTGTATTCATTTAGTTTTTCTTTGAGATAAGAGGCTTTTGGATATTGCATTAGTATTTGATTTATAAAGGTGTTTGTGAATTTTTTTGGATAAGGCCAATTATTAATATCTCTTGAAGTTTGCATGCCCAATGCATGTAGTGCAAGTACCATTTGACTGGTTTGTATATTCATTTAAATTATTGAAAAAATTGAAGGTTGTACAAGAATAGAAGTATTAGTAAATGCAGCATTTTGTAATTGTTGTAGACATAGTTTCAAGAAGAAGGAGTCAAAATCTGAATGATTTAGATTTTTTTGAAATGTTGTAACTAGTATTGAAAGTTGTGCTTGAGCTATATTTATTAATGTATAAATGTCTGGATTATATGAAAAGGAGTTAGAAATTCCTTGAGCTAGTTTTGCCTTATGTTTAACTAATTGAGTATATATTTTGTTAAGAGTATTTGCTTGGACTGAGATAAGAAATAAAGAATATAGTTAATAAAAAAGTCATGAAATAATAACATTATTTATGATATAAATTGTTTGATTTTCTGTTATATTAGCAAATTGTAACTTTTTTAAATTAATTATTACTTCTGCCATTATTTTTTTTTGTACTAAAGTTGGTCTTTTGTTAGTTGAGAACCATGCTCCCAGGTATTTGAATGGTTTGTCATTGTTAATCACTATTAGTTGTTCTTCATCAAAGAGTATAGAATTGTTTGAATCTGTTAAGTTTGTAACTAATATTAATTATGAGGGGTTGACTTTTATGTTGGCAAATTTGTAAAAAGATAAGGCAGTGTTTAGAATGTTTATAAAAGAGGTTTTGTTAGGTGCAATCCAAAGTGAATTATTCATGTAAGCAATTATTGAAGCATTTATTTTCTTTGGTTGCATACTAGGAATTTTGCTAGAAAATCCTAAGTGTTTTTTGTGTATTTTTGAGATTAATGAATCATAATATATTTTCCAAAGAAGTGGTAAAAAGGTTTCTTCTTGGTCAATATCATCCTCAACTGAATATGGTGCAGTTAGACCTAAGCTTGTAATTACTCTGTTGGTCCAGTGTGAAAGCAAGTATGATATCAGGTTTATGGCTTTGTCTAGTATATGGATTCTTTTCAGTACTTTATATAGAGTGTGTATGTGAATTGAGTTGAAGGCTTTTAATATATCTTGTGAGAGAATCCAGACTTATTTCTTATTTGTAGTTGCATCTTTCAAAATTTAAGTAAGTTGAGAGATTGGTTGTAGTATGAATTAATGAGAGAAAACTGCAAAATTATGTAGAAAAAGTACTTGATTTTGGGTTCATATTAGTTTATCAACAATCAAATCACTGACACAACACTTTACTGATAATTAATTTACCAACATATTTGTTTTACAAACAATTAATTTATCGACACTTAATCGATAAACAAGCTGACTTAATCGACAAGCTTATTTTAATGACAATTAATTCATTGACATTCATTTTGCTGACAAGATTGAATTATTAGTGAGCTTATTTTATTGACAATACATTTCACCAATGAGCTTATCCAATAATTAGCTTGAATTGACATAATGAAAAAATAAAATTAGTATTGAATGAGACAAAAAATCAAGTTATTTATACAAAAAAAGAAAGAAGCAATTGATACTTAATCTAATTTGTTGCTATGTGATGACTTATTTTCAACTTGAATTTATATAATAAAAAATAAAAGAAAAATTAGTATTGAGTGAAGAATCAAGTAAATTATACAAAAAAAAAGAAAGAAGCAATTGATACTTGACCTAATTTATTGCTACACAAAGACTTATTCCCAACTTAGATTTATGTAATAAAAAATAAAATTAGTATTGAGCAAAGAATCAAGCAATTTATGCAAAAAAAAAAGAAAAAAGCAAAAGATATTTGACATAATTTGTAGCTATGCAAAGACTTATTCCTGACTCAGATTTATATAATAAAAAAATAAACTAAAATTAGTATTAAGTGAAAAATCAAGCAATTTATGCAAAAAAAAAAGAAGCAATTGATACTTGACCTAATTTATTGCTACATGAAAACTTATTACTGACTCAAATTTATATAATAAAAAAAAGTAAAATTAGTATTGAGCAAAGAATCAAGCAATTTATGCAAAAAAAAGAAAGAAGCAATTGATATTTGATTTAATTTGTAGCTATGCAAAGACTTATTTCTGACTTAGATTTATATAATAAAAAAATAAACTAAAATTAGTATTGAGTGAAGAATCAAGCAATTTATGCAAAAAAAAAGAAAGAAGCAATTGATACTTGACCTAATTTATTGTACATGAAAACTTATTCTTAACTTGGATTTATATAATAAAAAAAAAGATAAAATTAGCATTGAGCGAAGAATTAAGCAATTTATATAAAAAAAAAAAGAAAGAAGTAATCGATATTTGACCTAATTTGTAGCTATGCAAAAACTTATTTCTGACTTAAATTTATGTAATAAAAAAATAAACTAAAATTAGTATTGAGCAAAGAATCAAGCAATTTAGGTAAAAAAAAAAGAAGCAATTGATACTTGACCTAATTTATTGCTACATGACAACTTATTCCTGACTCAGATTTATATAATAAAAAAAAAGGTAAAATTAGTATTGAGCAAAGAATCAGGTAATTTATGCAAAAAAAAAAAAAAAAGCAATTGATACTTGATCTAATTTGTAACTATGCAAAGACTTATTTACAACTCATATTTATGTAATAAAAAATAAAATAAAATTAGTATTAAGTGAAGAATTAAGCAATTTTACAAAAAAAAAGAAAAAACAATTAAAACTTGACCTAATTTGTAGCTATGCAAAGACTTATTCTTGACTTGGATTTATGTAATAAAAAAAGTAAAATGAGTATTAAGCAAAGAATCAATTAATTTATGCAAAAAAAAGAAAGAAGCAATTGATACTTGACCTAATTTATTGCTATGTGAAGACTTATTTTTGACTCAGATTTATGTAATAAAAAAAGATAAAATTAGTATTGAGTGAAGAATCAATCAATTTATGCAAAAAAAAAGAAAGAAGCAATTGATACTTGACCTAATTTATTGCTATGTGAAGACTTATTTTTGACTCAGATTTATGTAATAAAAAATAAAATAAAATTAGTATTAAACAAAGAATTAAGCAATTTATATAAAAAAAAAAAGAAAGAAGCAATTGATACTTGACCTAATTTATGACTATATGAAGACTTATTCCTGACTCAGATTTATGTAATAAAAAATAAAATAAAATTAGTATTAAGTGAAGAATCAAGCAATTTATATAAAAAAAAAAAAAGAAGCAATTGATACTTGACTTAATTTATTGCTACACAAAGACTTATTTCTGACTCAGATTTATATAATAAAAAAAAAAAGTAAAATTAGTATTGAGTAAAGAATCAAGCAATTTATGCAAAAAAAAGAAAGAAGCAATTAATATTTGACCTAATTTGTAGCTATGCAAAGACTTATTCCTGATTCAGATTTATGTAATAAAAAAAGATAAAATGAGTATTGAGCGAAGAATCAAGCAATTTATACAAAAAAAAAAGAAAGAAGCAATCAATATATGACCTAATTTATTGCTACATGAAGACTTATTCCTGACTCATATTTATGTAATAAAAAATAAAATAAAATTAGTATTGAGCAAAGAATCAAGCAATTTATACAAAAAAAAAAAGAAAAAAGCAATTAAATACTTGACCTAATTTATTGCTACATGAAGACTTATTTCTAACTCAGATTTATATAATAAAAAAAAAGGTAAAATTAGTATTGAGCAAAGAATCAAGCAATTTATGCAAAAAAAAGAAAGAAGCAATTAATACTTGACCTAATTTGTAGCTACACAAAGACTTATTCTTGACTTGAATTTATGTAATAAAAAAAGGTAAAATAAGTATTAAGTGAAGAATCAATCAATTTATGTAATAAAAAGAAAAAAGTAATTAATACTTGACCTAATTTATTGCTATGCGAAGACTTATTCCTGACTCATATTTATGTAATAAAAAAAGGTAAAATTAGTATTGAGCGAAGAATCAATCAATTTATGCAAAAAAAAGAAAGAAGCAATTGATACTTGATCTAATTTATTGCTATGTGAAGACTTATTCCTGACTCATATTTATGTAATAAAAAAGGTAAAATTAGTATTGAGCAAAAAATCAAGCAATTTATGCAAAAAAAAAGAAAGAAGCAATTAATACTTAACCTAATTTATAGCTATATGAAGACTTATTTTTAACTCAAATTTTTGTAATAAAAAAAAAAAGATATTATTGCTAGTATTAATAATAGGGAATATTATTATAGTGCTATAACATTATAGACTATTATATATAAATAAAAATTAATATAATATACAAATCAAAGCAATCTTTTTTGTACAAAAAATAATTTTTTTTATTAAAGTTAAATTTATGATTAGTTAAATTAAAGTTAAATTTATAGTTAGTTAAATTAAAGTTAAATTTAGGGAGTTGTTATTACCACCTCCCAATTTGTTATTGCCACCTCTACGTGATATATATATGATATAATATATATCAATATTAAATTATAAAACATTAATTATTTTAAATCAGATTAACAAAACAATTTTAGTCATTAGTTTGGCTGAATTGAATTAAATAGTTAAGTGTAATAGCATAGTTAAACAATAAGCGCTTTTTTTTTTTTTTACTTTTTGATTCATATTACATTGTTAATTAATAAAAAAAAATCGACCCATGCTACAAAATTGATAGTGAATTATGTAATGTAAAGTGTAGCTTATAACAGTCAAAAAATCAGTATGTTATAGCTTTTAATAATCAAAAAATCAGCAGATTATAGCTTATAGTAGTTCAAACTTCAGATCAAATATAGTACAGCCACTGTCCAAATATCACACATGTTATATATTATACAATTGATTAATAATACATATAATTAGTCTGTATGAGATATAATGTAATATATAGTTAAACAACATTTAGGTAGTAAATGTACTATGTTTGATTCTAATTATCATACACATTAAGAATGTGTCATAATTGCACATACAGTATATAAAAGTTAAAAATTTTTTTTAGATAAAGAGATAGAAGAAAGTAGAATCAAAACTATAAATATCTGTTTCATCTGAATTCAATAAAATCATCTTTACCCATATCTACAAAATTTTTATTGTTTCTAGAATCTGTTAAAAATTATAATTGTATTATATCTCTTACCTAATAACTATTGCAGTTACATATTACTGTATTATCAAAATGCTTTCACCTGTATCTCGCCAATTTATAAGCTGTGATAAACTTCTTAATTATGTTTGAAATTTCATTAGAATCCGAGGATACACAGTAACTGTAAAGAGATCACGTAGTGATAAAAATGGCAAAATTAAAAATTTGTTATTAAAATGTGATAAAGATGGTTCTTATAGGAACTGATTAAATTTGACAACCAATACACATCACTAACAAACTGCATCTAGGTTTCAGAATGTTCATTTGAACTCTATGAATTTAGATGTAATAATGTTTGGTTTCTTGAAGTTAGAACCCTATTCATAACTATAAAATATCAATAAATATGTTTGGACATCCAATAGTTTGCAGATTAGATGCTAGTCAATTAGATCAAGTTCGACGAATGCATGCTGCCAGCTCCTGCCCTTGTCAGATTTTATCAACGATTTATTAAAACGATCCTTCATCTATGGCTATATCAAGAATGATTTATAATGCATTATACTCAATTCATCAAGAAAGACTTGATAGCAGAACACTAATCCAAGCTTTATTAGATGAATTGCAAGAATCGGATTTTGAGTTTGATTATAAATATGATCATCAAAATCATATTACACTTTTTTTTTTTGCTTACAGGTTATCTATTGCCTTAACTTGTATGTATCCTAATACATTACTAATGGATTTTACATATAAGACAAACAGGTATAAGATGCCTCTATTAAATATTATTGGTGTATCAAGCTTCAACATGATGTTCTTTTCCTGTTTTGTTTTTTTAAAAGATGAAACAGAAGCAAATTATAAATAGGCCTTATTATATGTTTTAAAAATTTTTAATAGAATTTCATACTCTAATGTCATTGTCACTGATAGAGAATTACCATTAATAAGTGCTATTAGTAACATATTTCTAACTACTAAACAAATTCTATGTATTTGGCATATAAACAAAAACATATTAGCCAAATGTAAATGTCACTTTGATATGGAAGAACAATGGACTGAATTCATAAAATTGTAGCAAACAATCATAGGATCTATTAATGAACAAGAGTTTACAATTCAATGGAATAAATTCATAGAATGGTATGAAAATAAACCTAATGTACTTAATTATATTAGAGAAACCTGGATCCCATATAAAGAATATTTTATTTCTGCCTAGACCGATTGTTACTTACACCTTGGTAATAAAGGAACTTCATGAATAGAAGGTGCTCATGCCACTCTCAAAAAATGTTTACAATCATCTATGGGTAATCTTGAATCTGTATATCAAAAAATTATATTGCAAGTGAAGTCCCAGACAAAAGAAATTCGAGCAATGATTTCTTCTAAACATATGCAAGTATGATATACTTACCAAATCACTTTATTTGAGCCTCTTTTGTGTCATGTATCTATTTTTGCTTTAAAAAAAATTTATAATAAATGGATTAAGGCATCAAATATAGCTTAAAATTTATCTTTACACTCTTGCAAAAGAACCTTAATATTCTCAATGAGACTTTCATGCTTACACATTATAGGCAAACACCTAGCAACTGGACAACCATTACAATTAGATGATATCCACAAGCAATGATAAATTCAGGGTCATTATTTTAAATTCTTGAAAGATCCCACACCCTGTAGATAGTAGTAATGCTGATCTTCAACTCTTATTACAAAGTCTTGCACAACAATATCATTTCTGGCCACCACACCAACAGGCTGCTGCCTATGCTCAACTAAAAGAGTTAGAACACATATCTTCTATTGTACTAAAAGATCCAATTATTACTAAATCACGAAGAAGGCCAATTGGTGCAAAAAACTGAAGCCAAAATTCAACGCAAAGAGATCTGTCAGCATTTGAGTTTATTGAAATATGTCCAAGACAGTGTGAAATATGTCATGAAACTGATCACAATTGCCAAACCTGTCCTAATATGTAAAGCTGTAGTTCTATAAAATAGATATGAGTATTACTTCTTTGTAATTAGCTACATATGTATGTATCTACAAAATTAGTATATATTAGGTATTTGCAAATAAATATAATGATAATTAAAATACACACAATATAGTATGTTGGTGTTTGTATTTGCTATATATATCATATGAATTTTTAATATTGTCATGTAGAAATCAGTGAGTCTGTTGCTAATTTTTTCCAATTTTCATATAATCTACAGTTGCTAAGTCAAAATAGGTGTGTTAGATTTGGCTGGATGGTTTATCTGTAGGTAAGTACTACTTTTCTCTTTCAAGTCTTTCCTTCAACCTATGCTTTCTTTAACCTTGGCCTTCTTTTATCTTCTTTTTTCTTCTTTATCTTGAGGTTACAGTACATCGAATTGGAGTCAGGTTCTTCTCTTGTGTTAATGGCTTGGTTACATAACTTCCAGTGAACAAACAAAATGCAGTTTAGTGGTTTACAAATAGGTGAATAATAGTTTATGACAATGGTTTTAATGATAGTTTATTAGCTTGTGTCAGGTTATAGTTTTATTTTAATACAGGGTTGAATACTTTAAGTTTATTTAAGCAAATGTATTTACTTGAGGGTATTGCCATTACTTTTTCTCCTAGGCAAGAAGCCCTTTATTTATAATAAAAGTTTTATTTACATTTGGAGTTTATTTCTTCTGCATTATCTATTTACATTACATCTTTATAAGACCCGTTTCTCTTTTATAATTGAGAAAACCCAAACATTTTATATGCCATCAATCTACCCAAAGTAACCAAAGTAATAAAAGTAAAAAAGTAAGATAAATCTTACTTTTCATGTGACTAATCACTCAGATAGGTGATGGGTTTCAAAAATGTGATGATTGATCATATGTCATGTGCAACTATAACAATGTAATACTGATTCCAGGGCTCACAATATGTAACACTTAGTTTGTATATCATGTGGAGGTGGTAATAACAACTTCCTAAATTTATAGTTAGTTAAATTTAAGTTAAATTTATAGTACTAGAGCATCTTTATACTTCTTTTAATTATATAATAATTTAAAATAGAAATCTTGTTACTTGTTCTTTTTTCTAATTCTTTTTTTTTTTTATCTTTTTGTTTCTTCTTTCAATTCTTCTTTCACTTCTTTTTTGCACTTTTTTTTTTGTTTTCTTTTTATTTAATATAGAAGTTGGTGCCTAAATAAGATAAGTTCTCTAAAAATTAATATTCATATAAAATGCTTTTTTAGCAATTCATTAATTTTTTTATAATGTATTGCTAAATAAAGCCAATAACAAGATGTACCAGTACATAATAATTAAGTAACTGTAATAAGAAAGTAACAATGATATTATCCTAAAGCTAAAATAATATCAATAGTAAGATGTATGTAATAATTAAGTAACTTAAATCCAAAATATTCTAAGAAGAATGTATGAAAAAAAAGATATTTTAAAATCAAATATCTTAAAGACAATTAAGTACCTGTAATAAGAAAGTTGCTATGATATCATATTGTTCTGGGAAATTTTTACATAAAGCAATATCAAATTTGTATGTAAAGATCCAAATTATTGTAAGAAAAATATGTAAAAAAAAAAGTTCTAAAATCAAATATTTAATAAAAATAGGCAATTAAGTATGTGTAATAAGAAAGTTAAATATTCAATAAAGAAACAATTAAATAAAAATATCTTGTAAAATCACAAAGTCATATTTTTATTATGTGTTACACCTAATAAGATGAAATTACAAGAATTTTCATGCTAATAATTTATGGTTATATGATTATAAATTTATAAGAGTGCTGCAAAGAGAAAAACCCAGAATTCTTATAAAATTTTGGAGTTTTCTCTTTGCAACACTCATCATAGTTTGCCTAGAATTAACTAAAATATAAATTTTTTTCCTTACATAGTCATATTTATCTATACTGTAAAATGGATAACATTATTTGTGAAGTCATTTCTTTAATTTATAGCAAAGATAAACTTAATGTTTATAAACATTTAATGAATAAAGATAAAAGTTATAAAGATACATTTTACTGATATTGTAAGAAGCAGAACATATTTAACTATGGTGGGTGTGCTGTAACAAAATTAATTAACAATTAACATTATCTTAAAAATGTGTCAGACCATAATCACGCAGCAGAGGCTAGCTAATCAGTTGTTGTAAAGACGATTGCTAGAATCAAGAAGCAGGCACAGGAAACTAATAACAAACTAGCACAAATTGTGCAAACAGCAATCACTGACATCTTACAATATGTATACCCATATCTTCCATCATCTAATGCAATTTGACAAATTATTCAAAGAGCTTGGCATCTTGACCTTTTCACAGAGCCAGGGTCTTTAGAGAGTCTTGTAATTCCTGGGCATTTGAAAAAAACTTTGAATAAAGAAGAGTTTCTGATTAATGGTTCTATTGTAAGTCATAATAGAATTCTAATTTTTACTACACCTGATAATATCTGTTATCCAAATTGATCCCTATTTTGGATCATAGATGGAATATTTAAGATTGTTCCTATCATATTCAGGCAATTATATACTATTTATAGCATGTCTTTTTTTTTTTTTTTTTTTTTTTTTTGTTTGTTTGTTTGTTTTAATTAAATATTGTATAAATATTGTGTAAATTGTAATTTTACTACATAAATGGCTCTATTTTAGATGTATTGGTGAAAGAGATAATTCCAGAATTATGTTATTGGTATTTTCATTAGTAACTAGTAAATCTGAGAAATCATATAGAGAGTTGTTTCAAGAGTTAATAGATTTTGGAAAATCGCATAATGTTGACTTATGCTCACAAATAGTCCTAATGGATTTTGAAATAGCTGCTATAAATACTGTTCAATTGAAGTTTGAAAATGTTTAAAGTATAAGATGCCATTTCTATTTGGCCCAGAGTGTTTATCACAAAGTTCAAACTTCTGGGCTTTTTGTACAATATGGTACAAAATAAAACTTTTAGCTTGCTAATTAGGCACATTCCTGCTCTCACATTCCTACTCTATAATAATATACCAGGGACATTTGATGAACTAAAATCCAATATTTCAGTTGAAGCTAATGAGGTTGTTCAATGGTTCGAAGAATATTATGTTCATGACAAAATTAGGCAAATAAATAGAAATAGTAATATGATTAGAGCCAAGCCACTATTTCCATTCAGATTTTGGTCAGTATATAGTAATGTTGAATTAGCATACCCTTGAACTCAGAATTCTGTTGAGGCTTGGTATAGAAGATGGGAAATGTTAGTAAATTTCACACACATTGGTGTTTTTAAAATTATTAGAGAGATGCAAAAAGAACAAAATTAGATTTAGCTCAGCATCGAAGCCATCTTACAGGGTGCACCAAGACTACTATAGAAAAGACAAACTATTGAACATGAATTATGTATCTAATTAGTATTTAATAATCACGACAATAAGTCACTCATAGAATATTTACAAAGAATAACCTATAATATTTCTTTGTAGAATTTGCTCTTTTTAATTCTATTTTTTTTTTTCTCTTTCAGGTATATAACCTGGTGGTTTTTTTTTTCAGATGCATACCCTGAAGTGCTATATGACACATCAATTCTACTTTTCGATTTTTAAAATTTATTATTTTTTCTATTTTTATTTCTATTGTGCTTTATTATTTTATTTCTATGTTTAATTAAAAATTTTATATTTACACTTTATTTATATTGTTCATTTAGTTAAAATTACAAGTCATTTTTATTATAATGAACTCTGTTATTGTAAAAGTTCTCTCAATATAGTGAATTTGTTAATAAACTCACAATATAACAAATTTTTAAAAGTATCTTCTTTAGTATAAGTTGGAAATTATAATTATTATAAAATAACAATATAAAAACTATCAATTTTAAGTTAATTTAAACCATAAACCTAATCTTAACTCTAATCCTAACTCTAACTCTAATTAAACTTAAATTAGTTAAAATAGTTAGTTATTTATATTATAATTTTATAATAATTATATTTGCCCACCTATACTATAGTTTAACCTATTTTTTAACTATAACATTACAATTTTGATATTTTTTTTTTTTTTGGTATTAAGGTGACAATGGTCTAACATCAATTTTGATATTTTTAAAATAGTTTATTATTAAATTTTTTAAATAAATTAAATTTTATTTATTTATTTTTTTTTATAAATAACTTGATTCTTCACTCAATACTATTTTTTTTTATTACATAAATCTGAGTTTGAAATAAGTTTTCTCATAGCTATAAATTAGATCAAGTATAATTGCTTTTTTCTTTTTTTTTGCATAAATTGCTTGATTCTTCACTCAATACTAATTTTATTTTATTTTTTATTATATAAATCTGAGTCAAGAATAAGTCTTTGCATAGCTATAAATTAGGTCAAGTATTATTGCTTTTTTTTTTTGCATAAATTGCTTGATTCTTCACTCAATACTAATTTTACCTTTTTTATATTATATAAATCTGAGTTAGGAATAAGTCTTTTTGTAGCAATAAATTAGGTCAATTATCAATTACTTCTTTCTTTTTTTTGCATAAATTGCTTGATTTTTTGCTCAATACTAATTTTAGTTTATTTTTTTATTACATAAATTCAAGTTAGGAATAAGTCTTTGCATAGCTACAAATTAGGTCAAATATCGATTGCTTCTTTTTTTTTTTTTTTTTTACATAAATTGCTTAATTCTTCGCTCAATACTAATTTTATCTTTTTTTTTATTATATAAATCTGAGTCAGAAATAAGTCTTTGTGTAGCTATAAATTAGATCAAGTATCAATTGCTTCTTTCTTTTTTTTGCATAAATTGCTTAATTCTTCACTCAATACTAATTTTATTTTATTTTTTATTATATAAATCCAAGTCAGGAATAAGTCTTTATATAGCTACAAATTAGGACAAGTATCAATTGCTTCTTTTTTTTTTTTTTTGTATAAATTACTTGATTCTTTGCTCAATACTAATTTTATTTTATTTTCTATTACATAAATTTGAGTCAGGAATAAGTCTTTGCATAGCTACAAATTAGGTCAAGTATTGATTGCTTCTTTCTTTTTTTTATATAAATAACTTGATTTTCTATCTTGTTTAATACTAATTTAATTTTTTTATTATATTAATTTAAGCTAATTATTGAATAAGCTCATCAGTGAAATGTATTGTTGATGAAATGTATTGTCAGTGAAATAAGCTTACTGATAATTCAATCTTGTTGGCAAAATGAATGTCAGTGAATTAATTGTCACTAAAATAAGCTTATCGATTAAGTCAGTTTGTCTATCGATTGAGTGTTAGTAAATTAATTGTCTGTAAAACAAACATGTTGGTAAATTAATTGTCAGTAAAATGTTGTGTTGGCAATTTGATTATCAGTGAATTAAACTGCACCACTTGATTTTGAACTAGAATGTTTGTTAGTCTGATTGATAAAATTTTTGTAAAGATTTTTCTAGTATGTTCAATTAGTGTTATTAGTCATATAGAATTAAGCTCATAATTGTAATGTTGTTTTTTTGAGATTGGCCAAGTGTTAGCTTGTACCACTAGTCTGAGATGTATTCTTGTATTAAGCATTTGTTAAATATTTCTAGTAATAATAGGAGAGCTGATAATAGTAGATGTTGTAGAACCTCATTTGCAATTCCTAATGGTTCTGTTGCTTTTTCTTTAGAGGCTTCTTTTATAATTTGTTCCAGCTCAGATAGAAAAATTGGAGACAAGAGGTTGTCATAGATGTTACTTTTAATATTGTTAAGTGAATTATATATTGATTCTTATTTCGTCCAAATATCATTATTAGGTGGATTTTCTTTGGTTTAGTTTCTGTAATGTTGACATCTGGCTTCTTTGATTTTATTATTGTTAGTAATTATCTTGTTTGAGAATATAATTTTTTCAAAGTTTACTGGTTCTGCTCTTCTTTTAAGAATACTATCTAGCATATAACTAGTGTTATCTTTAAAGTCTAAGTATCTTCAGTTTGTGTAGAATTTGATTCTTTTACTTTGTTCTTGTTTTTTTTTAAAGTTCTGTGCTTGCCATATTGTATACTTGTATTGCTTTATCTGTGTTATAAGATTAAATAGAGAAAAATTTGATTGTTCTTGTGTAATTAAAGAAATGTCTATTTCTGCAAGAGTAGCTGCCTTTATAAGTAAGAGTTTACTCTAGTTAAGTTATTTAGGCTGTTATTTGAGAGGTAATATAAGTATTTGTTAATGTTTTTAAGAGCAGAATGCAGTTTAGTTGCTTTTAGCAAAAGTGCAAAAAAGTATTTGTAAGTAGTAAGAGTATATGGAATATGTTCATTTATTTTTTCTTTAATTTTTGCTGGCCAGAAGTTCTATATTTTGTTTATATTATTTTTGTTCATATTTAATATTGAGATATTTTGTAGGTTAAAACAGATATTTAGTGATTCTTTAAAATTTTTCCAGTTTTCTGGTGTTATTTTCTCAAACAGATATATTTTCCTTTTCTTCTTTTTGTTTCTAGAGTTTTTTTGAGATGAAAACTTTGTATGCCAGGTTGTACTTAGAATGCAGTAACCACTTCTGAGATGTAGAAGGCATCAGTTAGTGATGGAGGTTCAAATGCAAGTAGTATATCTGACAAGATTCAGAAATTATTAATTTGGCTAGCAGAAGTTGAGCCATGCCATGTTGGTGTTTGGATGTTGTAAAATGCTAGTAGACTTGTCAAGTTAGCAATATTTAAGTTTGTGAATATTAGAAAGTGTTTGTCTTTGAATTGATTAGCATTAAAATCTCCCAGTATGATTGGGTGCCAGTTTCTAGCTCTAGCTTCTGTAATCCAGTTGAGTAGTTGGGATTGAGTTTTTTTTAGAAGAGTAGGATAATTTAAAGAAAGGTAAGTTGAAATAATAAGAGATTTGTTGTTATTAGAAAAAAAGAAACTGAGACATGTAGCTGTTTCTTGAAAGGTGTTGATTTTGTAAATATATGGTTGTAGTTGATTGCAAACCATTAAGGCAGTTCTCAAGCTGGTTTCTTATTAATTTGGTTTGTATAGTATAAAGTTTGAGAAAAAGATTTTATATAAGAAGTTGGTTAATGACTTCATCATTAAGTCTTTTAGCTTGGTTTTAGTAAATGAAATTATATGTAAGTTTGATTCAGCACAGTATTTGATCCAGGTTTGCATTTTTAGTATATCATTAGTGCCTCTAATATTGTGAGTAATAATATTAATTTTTTCATTTATATTAAATTCATAGAGATTTGATTCATTCATATTTTCTACAGATTGTAAAATATTTATATTAGAATGTATGCTTATAAGTTTTCTGCCAAAATCTTCTTCTATTTTAGGTGTTTATGTCTTTGGTGTTGTGTTAGTTGTTTTTTTGTCTTCAAAGATGTCAAAGGATGGCTTAGGTAGATTTATAAGATCAAATATATATTTTGGTACTGTGTAATAGGAGAAATTTTGTCAAAGGGTTTTTAAAACTAATAGAATGTTGTGATGTATTTTAATAGGCATATTTATGTTGTTGATTTTTTTTTGACTAATGCAAGCTGCAGCTTTTCTAGTATAGAAAGTAGTTTATCCAGAGTATCACTAGGTTCAGATTTTTTTTTTTGGATGTTTATTTATGATTAGAGTATTGTATAAAAATAGTAGTATTCATGTAATGCTTTAGCCGCAATGCTTAGCTCTTTGGGAGTTAAGATTGGTAGTGTTAAGTTTACTGCTATAACTAGTTTGGCATCTTCAGGTAGGTCAAGAAGTTCTGTATAATTGAAGTCATAATATGTTTTTGGCAATGGTGTTGGGATGCTATATATAGATGGGATCTTTTTAATAAATAGGTTAACTTCTTCTGCAGTTTGTAAGAAGAAGATAAGGTCTGATATTTTTAGGTCTGCAGAATTTTGAGGCAGTCATCTGCATGAGCTAATGTAGTCATTTAGTAATTTTGTAAATAAGTAAACTATTCGTAAGAGTCTAACATGTTTTTTAAAGTCTTGGTCTTTAGATAAGAATGAAAATTTTTCTTTTAATCTGAGAGTTAAGTCTTGTGAAATAGAAGGTAATAGGCTTTTTGATGCTGGTAGCTCAAGATAGCTAGAAGGAATTTGTCAAAAAATATAAAATTTCTGCAGAGTTTCTCTGTATTTAGTCAGGTTTTGTAAGTTTGCTCTGCTTATAATAAGAAATATATTGCATATTTTATTATTTAGAAGTTTGTATAAGTCTAGTAGAGGTTCCTGATTATCTAAGATATATGTTTCAGGTATTTTGTTAAATAAGAACATTAAACATAGGGTCTTGGCTACAGGTGCAATGATTAGATGATTTAGATAGGTAGGTTAAAAGGAATAGCTTTCATTAGGTAACTAGGAATTGAGATAGGTTCTGCAGATAGTGGTATTAGTATCTCATTAATAAGACTTGAAACCATTTTTTTTGGTTGTTCAAAATTTAGTTGTTGTGAGATTTTTGCAAACTCTGTTAAGTAAAAGATATATTTTATAACCTCCTATGCATCTATTGAGTTAAAGTCTAGATTAGTCAAATAATCTGTTGCTAGTTTGATTTGTAGTAGTTTGAAGATTTGATTCCAATTTTTTTTGTTTGTTGCTAGTACATTGTGTTGTTTTTTGTAAATGTTTAAAGCCTCTGTAAACAAGTTATTAAATTCTGTTTGATGTTGCAGTCTAATTGCAATAATTCATATAAAGCTTCTAAAAAATGCTGTGTCTCTATAAAACAATTTTGCTGCAATTGCTTTTGGAATATAATTTGTAATTGGTTTTGAAATAAGTTTGTATTTAATTAATTCTTTGTTTTATTATAAGATGTTAGTGCATTTTTGATTTTTAGCCAGGTCCAAGTTGTTATATTAAAAGGTTCTAATCTATCTAGTCTAATTTCTTTTAGAGCTAGTTGTGCATATTTATACTATTCTTTTTCTTTGCCACTGTTAAAACTATTTGAAGCTTTTTTGTTTCTTTCTAAAAGGCTGTTGGTAACTGCCTGGCTATATAATATCTTTTTTTGTGTTTGTTCTTCTAATATTGTGTCTGTTGAATATGTTTCTTCTTTTTCCTTGTCAATGTTTGTTGTATCTTGATTTACTTCCATATCTGGCATTTGTTTGTTTGTATCATCATTTGCATATGCACTAGGTCTAGGGGCTAGTTCTGACTAATTTAGTTTGTTTACATCTAGATTTTGTTCTTGTATGAGAATAATTGTGTTTATTGTAGTCAGGACTTGAATCAGGCTTTGGCTATTTTGTAAATTTATGGGAATATTTTTTTCATTAGTTGATGTAATTCTGGAATTGGATTTGTTGTTGTTTCTATCTGTACTGATAAAGTCATATCTTGAGAATTCAGAGTTAATCTAGAATTTTCTTTTTCCTTGGAATTTTCTTCTATTATATTTTTTCTAGTATTTGTTTGAACTAAAATAGTAGTGTTGTAGTTAGTTTTTTATTTTTTTTCTTTACTTTGTTTACCCATTGTGTTGCTGTTATCAGTATATATGTAGGCAGGTTATGTTTTTTTTCTTTGTGTTTCTGTCAGGTGTGTTTTGTTGTTGTTCTTTTTACTGCTATTGTTGTTTTAGTTGCCAATATAGTTAGCAACAAGGTTGTAAAGAGGACAGAAGTGCAGAAAGTGGTTTCTCTACTTCATTTAATCTTTGGTAGCTTTGTCTGTTGTTATTGTAACCAGTTATTTAATTATTTAGTCATAAATTCTAAATGTGCCTAGTTGCAATTTAATATTTGTTTACTATGTAAAAATGATTTATGGAAAAGAGTATTGATAGTATTGATTGTTATAATATAAGTTGAGTTACTATTATAAAAGGAAGTTGAAGGTTAACAAGAGTGTAAAGTATACTGCCACAAATATTAAGTGCAGAATGTGTTTTTGAAGCAATAGGTAAGAAGTTTTGGAATTGTTTTTGAGAGCAAAAGGTAAAGGTATATATGTATTTGTTGCAGTAAGCACTGAAGTTTGGATTTGATATCAGAGTTGATTTGTTGTAAGTGCAGAGGCTGCCACTTTAGTAAGAAAAGATAAAAGTTGATGGCTTTTTTGCTAAAATTGCTTCCATAGTTTGTTGGTCATGGAATCATATTTAAATGTTTTGTATTTGTATTTTTTGTGTTGTTTGGCTGGTTTGGTTTGTATTTAAAAATTAGTATAAATAATATAATAATTACTATTTGTAATTCCAAATAGATTAATAATATTAAAAGTTGTAAATATATATGAAATTTGTTGTGAAACCCAAATTTCATCAATTTGGCTAGAAAGATTATTACATGTCCAGGTTGGAGTGTTAAGATAATAAGTGTATACTAGAGAGATAATGTTGTATAATAGAAGATAATTATATAAAGTAGATTATGTTGGCCTGTTAAGATCTTGGTTGAAATCTCCTATAATTAATATTATGAAGTTAAGTTTTTGTGCTTGTGTAATCCAAAAGATAATTTAGTTTTGTGTTTGTTTGTTAACATCAGAATTATTTGGTAGATATATAAATATAATTTGAATATTATTTTTATGTAGTAGGTAGAGGTCAATTACAATAGCAATACTATTAAGAGTTTGTATATTATAAATATATATTGTAAGTAACTGATTGATAAGAACTATTGTTCCTGCACTTGATTCTCTAAGATGGTTTGAGTTAGTAGTATAGTTATTTGACATAAAATATTTGTAGTTATTGTTATGAAGTGTAAGGTAAGTATATTGGAATTGTGCTAGTTTTGTTTCTGTAAAAGATATAATATCAAATTGTTGGCTAATGCAGTAGTTCAGCCATAGTTCTTTTTTAGTAATATTGTTGTATTCTTGGATATTATATGTTGCAATAGTTATATGCTATTGTGTATATATATTGCATTGTTGATTGGAATGGTGTGTTGACAGTTATTAGGAGATATCTATGACTACTGTGTTTATTGTAGATGACTAATTAGGTGATGTAATAGGAAGGTTGAATATTTCCCAAGTAGGAGTAGGCAATGGTGATAGGTTGAGTAAAGAGTTAGAGATTGTTTTAATTATGTATATTTGTTTAAGAATTTGTATTGTTGGTATAATTTGTGTTTGTAGAGTTATTGGAAATGTAAGTTGCATGTTGTTTAGTAATAATGCTGAGTTGACCTCTTCAATATTATCTGGTATAAGTGGAAGTGCTGGTTTTGATAGTTCTGTTTTATTTGCATCAGTCTTGTCTACTTGATCTGTATTTTGAATAAGAGAATTTACAATATTAATTCAAGATGATAATAGTTGTTTAAAATAAAAGTGCTGTTGAAGTATTTTTGCAATTGTTGAGATGTTGTAATTGACAGTGTAATATTAACTTTAGCAAATTCTTGGCTGTTAGTTGGTAGAACTGGTTTGTCTATAGAGTTTGCTTGCATTATATGATCTGGTAATAGAAATTAAACTTAATAACATTAAAAGACTTCATCAAAAAATGTTTTTGCTATTGTATCATCAGTTATTGAATAAGTAAAATATAAATCTATATGAATAAGTTTAGTTTTAGTTGGCAAGGATGGTTTGGTAATAAAATAATCACTAGAAAGTAGTTTAAATATGTAATATTCTCTTAATTATGCTACAGCTTCAGCTAATAATACTTTGGATGTAGATGAGTTGAAAGAAAAGAGGTTTCTGACTTTATAGTTTAGTTTCTGATATGTGGTAGACAATGGTTTTTTGGATAGTGAAAGCTGAAAGTAAAATGTTGGAATTGTAGTAAAAATATAATAGTTTACAACTTTATATCTAAAGTAAGAAAGATATTGTAATAATTGTCTGTTTAATATTGGAAAGTAGGTTTGTAGTTCTAAATAAAGTTCTTGATATTTTTTAGGTAATATAGGAAGTTTTGCAAAATAGTTGTTTGTTAATTTGTCAAACTTGAAGATTTTTCTTAGTCCATTAACAATAGCCCTTATTATAATCTTTGTATATTGAAAGTATAAATAGTAGAATGGCTTTAATATATTCTAGTATTTCACTAAGGTCTTGTAATAGTGATATAAGTTTTTCTTAAAGTGTATTAGTGATTACAGCTCTAATTTCCTTGAAAGTTTGTTCATTTTTATTTTGAATTTACAAAAAGCCTCTTGTATAATAAATAGTTTTGTAGATCATGAAGGAGATATAGCTAATAAGATTAAGGTTAGAGAGGTATTGTGTAATAAGCATTTGCTTGAGCATAGTATTGATAGTTTTGCATATAGTTGCATCTGTAATTGTAATTTGGTTAGTTTGTTTATATATAGCTAGAGTATTATTGTATAGGTTAGTATATTCTTTTTGATGTATAGAAGTAGTATTTGGGTTTCTGATAAAGGTAGTAAAAAATCTGGTATTGAGGTATCTAAATTTAAGAAATATTGCAAATGGAATTACCAAGTCAGTTGGTATAGTAACAAGTTTATAGTCAATAAAATCCTGAATGCCAGTTAGTATTTGAAATACTTTAACAATTTTCTTATATGACCAAGTTTCTTGATTAAACAGGATATTGATTTGGTTTATAATTTTGGTCTGTATAGTCTCAGCCTATTCTGAATCATCATTATCATTAAACTTAGGTATGTTAAGATGTTTTTGGGTAATTTGGCTATATGTAGGTCTGGTGTTATCAAGATTATCAGATATTGTGATTGTAGAGATTAGTGATGCTATAGCTGTAGTATTTGATTGTCCTAATTCAGATATGGTTTGTGTATTAAGTAGTTGAAGCTTAGATCATTTTTTACTTTGATGTTGATTAAATATTGATTGAGTTTTAGAAAATTTAGTTGTGAATTTGATTGTTTCAGTAGGATTATGTTATGAAACAGAAAAGTATTTGTTTCTTTTATTATTGGTGTCTGGTATTGTCTAAGCAGTATTATGTAATGTAGTAGCTAATAACTGTATTTGTGTAGTGTTGGCTGCAGAACCAGTAGTAAGATAGAATATAAGCTTATCATCTTGTGAAATATTGCTTGTTTGTGATAGTTCATCTTCTGTATCAAGTTCTGTAATTATATTGTATAGTAAAAGTGAAAAATCTTTGTTAAATTTAGATGTCTTGAATTCCTTTTGGGTTTTTCATATAACTAAATTGTTAGGTTAAAATTACAACTGCATGTACTTCTGGAATGTTTGGTGCTAATATTTATGGAGTTGTTTCTTGTTGTATAGCCATTAGATTGAAAATGTAGTAAGGTTAGATATGTGACTAGATTTAGTAAGTTCTATAGTAAAAGGATATTTGTCAGCAAAGCTAGTAATAAGAAAGGTAGCTGTAAAGGTAAGTTTAGATAAAAGGGTTAGTGGTAGGAATTGTAGATGTAGAATTACTTGAACTAGTAGATTTTTCAGTAAAATAAGCTAGTAAAAAAGAAAAGAAAGTGCCTTAAGAGGTTGTTTGGTTTGGAGTTTGTGATGAATTGGTTTGTAAGTTATTTATAGTTTTTTTGCTATTTTTTGGAGCTGCCATCTTATGCCTATATGTTGAGTTAGTAAAGACCTTAGGACCACTTTTACTAAAATGTGAGTTGTTTGTTATTATGCTGTTTTTGATGTTATTGTAATTCAGGTCTACTATTAAGAATTCTTTCTTGAGGTTTGCACCTTTTTAGATTACATTTACTATATAGAACAAGTTTAATTAATAGTCCAAGGTCAGTTTACTTAGTAGTTATTGCTCTATTTTTAATATAAAATTTTTCTTTTTTTGTCTAGTTTTGGTAAAGTAATCTACAGAAAAAGTTTTTATAAATCATAAATTTTATATATTATTAAGTTATTTTAGAATATTTATTATATTGTAATTTATCAGTTTATATCATTATTAATATACTAAATATTGTTCTAGTTTATATATATATATATAAGTTTGTTATTTATTTTTATATCTTCTTGATAATTATTTAATTATTTGACTATTGGTTAATAAATTTAGTATAATTTATTTATTATAAACTATCTTTTTAATATTAAGCTTATATAATAATATTTTATATATTTGTGTTATATCATTTATAATTTTTTATATTATTATTTATTGGTTATTATTTTTTTAAATATAATTTAAATTGGTCTAATTAAATTTATATATTGTTACAGGTGAAAAATTCATGATGGCTCATGCATCATAATGCATTGCAAAAGCACTGATCAGAACTCAGGATCGATTATGCATGATTAACCCCATAACAGTAAAATATGCATAATTGTGCTCCCAACACCAAAACAATCGATCCAAGTCAAATGTATCCAAATCAGAGATGACATAAGATTGTAAGTACGATGTTTCAGAGTGGTGAGATCTAAATATTAAGAGACAGGTTAGTATAGTTGTAATAAAAGTAAAACCAACATAATTAAATACTTATCTGGTTTAGGTGAAACCCATGATGGTGTGACTGTGGGAAGGTGGAATGATGGAAAAATAGAAATGAAAGTTAAAAATAAATAAAAGGTGTTAGTAATATAAAAATTGTATAAAAGGAAGGCAGAATTTTAATAAAATTACTAAGCTTTGGCACTCCCAAGTAGTAGAAAAGGGATTGAAGTCTCTGAGTAACAGTAGTTAATAGGTTATAGGGTAGTTAGTTAAGTATTAAATAGATAAACTTAAGAAAAATAAAGAGAGTTAATAAATAAAATACTTGCCAAATTGTTTTTACACCTCGAAGCCTTATTTTGCCATTTTGTAACATTATGTAAGGTCTTGTTTGTTGGAGTAACAGACTTGCCAACTACCCATCACAATATACTAGAAATAGAGTTTATACAATGTACAACATTGTGTATGGTTTACAGACAAGTTAATATGTCTATGCAATTCTTAGTACTTGATTGGTTTGCATAACTCTGTTCATTATATAATGTTATGTGTTGTCTATTTTTTATATGCTATTTCACACCTTATACTATTAGCATAACTATTACACATGTGCTTGTACACATAAGCATTTAATATTTAATATATAGTTTACAGATGTCTGAGCAATTCTCAGTATATAATTAAGTGATCTGTTATCATGATTTTTGTGTAGTACTCTGAACAATACTTTAAAAAATAGGTATCAAGAACAAATGCCTCTATATACAAAATCTTGGAATTGATTGGTCTGTATAACTTATTTATTATTCAATATTTTTAAAAAAATATAAATGAGTGCATATATCTGTAAAATTGAAGATGCTATAACAAATTATACTAAAAATAAATTTTTTAAACACAAAAATTAGTGTTCCAATATAAATTTAAAGGCCTCAATGCTAAATATTTAGTAATTTTTATTTTTTTTTATCAAATTTTTTATTAGTCAAATAAAATAATAATCATTAATTGTCAAGAACTTAATTGAAAGAATTTGTTAATTATTTCTAAATACAGATATGTTTTGTAGATTTTTAATGTTTTCAAATTTAATGAACCTGGGTGATACTAGCTAACCAACTATATAACAGTCAGACATTGACTTCATTAATAGGTTTTTAGACTCAGTTACTGAAATTCAAACCAATATTCAGATTGCAAAAACTATCAACTTCTTTTATAAATAATTATTTTTTTGTCCAATAATAGATTGCAATGAAGAATATAATTTCTCATGCTAAAATGATGTCTATGTAGATTTCTTATATTCCTAGTTTCATATACTATATTATCTCAAAATAACACCCCAGGGCATTATTTCGACTAGCTTAATTTGAAATAAACTAATAATTGGTTTGGTAAAAGATTTTCAAACTCTAATGTTTATAATAATTTTATTTATTACTAATCAGAAACCAGAATCACTAAACAGAAACGAACAAAAACCAAAATCACTAAACAAAAACAGACAGAAACAGACAAAAACCAAAATCATTAATCAGAAACAAACCAAAACCAAGATCACTCATCAGAAACCACTAAATTTTCAGGCTATAATGCATTAGAATTATGTCTAGCTGAACCAGAACTAGTTAAATTTGCTTAAGACTACTAATGCTATATAAAAAAGTTTTTTACTAATTAAGCCATGACTATTTATTAAGTAAAAAGTGCCTAACTGATAATTTCGCTATAGACTGCACTGGCTAGTATTGCTTAATGCCAGCTCAACTCTGATGCATACCAACCCAGAATTTTGAAGATTGTCTAGTAAATAAAATATTTGTACTATATGATTAGACATTTGAATTATTTAAAGTAAGTTAGAAATAAGTATGCTATATTGTATTATGTTAGTATTTTATATGTGAATCCTAGCATAGTTCTACATAGTCAATTTTATAAAAAAAGAATAGAGCCTTGTATTAATGCTTATGAAAAATTGTTTAGTGTTTATTTGCACTGATATGCTTTGATTCAATATTTTGTGATGCAAGCTACTTTCTTATTTCAACCAAAAGAAAATTGCAAGTAGAAACATTTTTATAGTATTACTCTTTTCTTGAGCGTCTCTCACTCTATAGCTAATAGAATAATTTGAATGACTAAAAAATGGATCATGTTTGTTTATTTTGTTCAAAAAACCCTAAACTAACAACCTTTTTTTTTATAATTAAAATCCACATTTTATACAATAAATTTTCAGTAAAATTATTATAAAGATCACTTCAATTAATTTTGATTAATTGAGAAGCAGCTCTCTTAATATGATAAGCTAATAGTCAAAATGTTACTCAAATAATTATTTAATTTAAATTTTTAAGCTGATGTTTCATTAAAATATCAATCTATTTTTTGTTAAGAATAATTATAAGATATTGATCATGCAACGATTAATATCATGAAAATTGTTAGCAAAACAAATTTTATGATATTATTATTGTATGATCTAATATTGATATTATCGTGCAATTATGATCATGATTTACAAGTCATTATTGGCTAACTGAATTTTAATTCAAAATTGTTGTACTTATGTAATAACATACAAAAAATAACAAGAAAAAAATCTATAATTATAAGAGTTTGCATGATAACTTGTTTAAAATATTAAACATTAATTTTAAAAATCCTAGTTCGGTTAATAGTTATGCATGCTAAGTTGTACCAATCAATAATCAATACCTAATCTAAGATTTGATGATTTGGAACTTGCCTTCAGGATCTCTAATGCCTAAAATTAACTCAAAAAAAGTCTTTGCTAAGTCAACTCAAAAGACCAACTCAGATCAGACTTTTAATATCCTAGCATTGCAAACATTTATTGTGATTGGTTAGATTTTGTTGATCATCTCATGATTTTATTTGCTAATCATTATGATAATTGTGGAATAACAATGGATATGTAATACAGTAATACATATTAATATTGGTCTTTAAAGTTTTACAGACACATCATTATGCACATAATAAATGACCTTAATACTTTATAATCTTTTATAAAGAAGAAAGATTGAATTTATTATTGTGAGATCAATAAATTTTATCTATTCTATCAATTAATACAGTTCATTTTTGCCTTTTTATATGTTTTTATTAAATATTGCAAATAATGCTAAAGTTTTGAATTAAAATTATAGAATCTAACAAATTTACATATACTCTCTTGCTAACAATACTAACTTAAATCTTGCAAATAAACATAGAGAAGTAAAGAAATATATCAAAAAAAAGTAAAATAAAATATCATTTTAAAAGTAACAATAGTAAAAGCATAAAAAAGAATAAACATATCATTCAATCTGTTATTTATAAATCACAAACAACATCTTAAGAAAACTATAAATATATATATACAGCATATATATAAAAAAAAACCCCTTGAAAAAAGTTAAATCGTATAGTTTAAATAGATTACAAACCAAATAAAAAGCTTTAAAATACTTAAAAAATGGTTCTCATCTAACTTCCGAATTACCTTGCTAATTACCAAATTACTTTACCATATTGTAGAAAAGAAGGTATAGTTTCTTAATATTTATATCACAACCTCTGCAAATTCATATTTGTGGCTGCGAATCAATTCTTGTGACTCTTGTAACAGAAAATTGTTATTTTAATAATATTTTAGTATAATCAGTAATCTACAAAAATCAGCCAATCACAATAAAAGTTTGCTATGCTAGTTATCCCACATTGTAAAATTCAATACATTGAGTTGTGGTGTTTTTTTTATAAGATCTTTTTTTCTTGGATATAAAAACAATAATTATTATTGGTATGCTTATATTTAGAATATTAAAGCATTGTGGTTCTAATGTATTGTCATAAGACAGAGAATATCAAGTCTAAAATTCCCTATTCATAGGGTAAATGAAAGTCTCTCATGTAATATTGGATGAATTAGTACTCAAAAGAGGCGTTGGATTTGGGTGAGTACTAAAGGTAAGTATTTCTTTATTAGATATACTGCAAGACTTGTTTTTATTACATTATAATTACCTTTACTTATATATTTTTTCTCTATATGCTATATCTACTAATTATACTTTATATGCTATATCTACTAATTATACTGATTATGCTATATCTACTAATTATGCTCTATATGCTATATCTACTAATTACATTGATTATGCTATATCTACTAATTACACTCTATGTGCTCTATCTACTAATTACACTCTATGTGCTGTATCTACTAATTACATTGATTACACTATATCTACTAATTATACTCTATATGCTCTATCTACCAATTACACTCTATATACTATGTGCTATAATAATTACTATATATTATTACTTCATTATGTGATGTAACTTAAATGAAATATCAATGATCCTATTTTGGATCGTGACAGTATATAAGCTAATATTTCAAAAATAATTATATAGTCAAACCTTCATATATGCACCTCTTGGGACTAGTTATAAATGTGCATTTATAGAGTGTATGTATTTATAGAAGGTTACACAAATTATATCATGTGATGAAACAAATTATCATTAAACCCAGATGTTTTATATATATAAGATATTAGTTATATAACAATTAATATTATTGCATGTTCCAATATCAATATTATTTGGCAATTTATGATCATGATCTATAGGAAGTTATTCAGTTGAGTTTTAATTTGGATAAACATGATTACATTGTAAGAAGAAATATTTTTATGGTCATATAAGTTTGCTAGTAATACAGTACTACATCAGCAAATTTATAGGTGTAAAATATTTTGAAAGATTTTGCATAGCATAATAATTTTGAAATATTGCAAAATAAATTTTGAACTTTTTGCCAAATGCAAAATATTTCAAAATATTTCAAAATATATTTTAAAATTATTGTGTTATACAAAATCTTTCAAAATATTTTGCATCTATATAAGTGTTTTACAATTTAGTTTTTTTTTTATTTTTTTTGATCTTTAAATTTTTTATTTATTATTTTTTTTTTTATTTTTTTATGATTTTTGAATTTTTTATTTATTATTTTTTTCTTTTTTTTTTTGATCTTTGAATTTTTTATTTATTATTTTTTTTTTTATATTTTTTTTTTTATATTTTTTTTTGATCTTTAAATTTTTTAAATTTTTTATTTATTATTTTTTTATTTTCTTTTTTGTTATTTTTTTTTTTTTTTACTAATATTTTTTGAACCTAGAACTGGTGCCAAGATAAGTACCAGTTAAGTTTATTTTATTTTTCTTTTTTTTGATGTTACTAATACTTTTTTTTTGTAGTCTTGTGTTTTATCAGAAAGGTTAGAATTAGAATTTTAAATCTGGAATTGATACAAATATAAGACCAGTTTACTTTTTTTTTATTTTTCATTTTTCTGTATTGTTACTAATTCTTCTTTTTCTTTAGGTCTTGTACTTTATCAGAAAAGGTTAATAGAGACTAAAACTGGGTTTTTGAACCTGAAACTGATACAAAAATAAGTATCAGTTTACTTTTTTTTATTTTTTTTTATTGTATTGTTACTAATTCTTTTTTCTTTTTCTTTAGGTCTTGTGTTTTGCTGAAAAGAGTTAATGAAGGTTAGGATAGAAATCTTGAATCTAAAACTGGTACAAAGATAAGTACTAGTTCACTTTTTTTATTTTTTTTGTATTGTGTTGTTAATAATTTTTCTTTTTTTTTCTTTAAATCTTGTGCTTTGTTAGAAAGAGTTAATAAAATCAAAATTGGGATCTTGAACCTAGAACTGATACAAAGATAAGTACCAGTTTATTTTTTTTATTTTTCTTGTATTGTATTATTACTAATTCTTCTTTCTTTTTTTTTAGGTCTTATGCTTTGTCAGAAAGGGTTAATAGAGGTCAAAACTAGAATCTTGATCTGGAACTGATACAAAGATAAGTACCAGTTCACTTTTTTTTCATTTTTCTGTGTTATATTGTTACTAATTTTTTTTCTTTTTTAAGTTTTGTACTTTACCAAAAAGAGTTAATGAATTTAGAATCAGGATCTTGAACCTAGAACTGATACAAAAATAAGTACCAGTTTACTTTTATTTATTTTTCTGTGTTGTGTTATTACTAATTTTTTTTTCTTTTTCATTAGGTCTTGTGCTTTGCCAGAAAGGATTAATGGGAATCAGGAACAGGATCTTAAACCTAGAACTAATACAAAGATAAATATCAGTTTTTTTTTGTTTTTTTTTGTTTTTTCTGTATTGTGTTGTCACCAATTCTTTTTTTTTTTCCTTTAAGTCTTGTGCTTTGTCAAAAGGGTTAATAAAAGCCAGAATTAGGATTTTAAACCTAAATCTAGTACAAAGATAAATACCAGTTCACTTTTTTTTAGTTTTTTTTTAGTTTTTTTTGTCTTGTTACTAATTCTTGTTTTTTTTTTTTAGATCTTGTGCTTCATCAGAAAGGGTTAATGGGAATCAGAATCTTGAGTTAGAAATGTTAATGAAATAATTGTATTCAATATTTTAATTTTGTTTTTTAAATATAATATAGTTTTTTTATTATGTAATTATTATTTAATAAAAATTAAATAAAAAATTATTTTAAATAAAAAATTAATAAATTAATAAATAGTTTTAAAATTTTTTTATTTATTTAATTATTTTATAATAGTAAAATTTTTTTTAATTATTTTGCAATATTGTAAAAATTTTTTAATTATTTCGCTTTTTTGTAAAATTTTTTTGATTATTTTATATTATTGTAAAAATTTTTAATTATTTTATATTATTGCAAAATTTCTAATTATTTTACATTATTGCAAAAAATTTTCTAATCATTTTGCATTATTTAAAAATTTCTAATTATTTTGCATTATTGCAAAAATTTTCTAATTATTTTGCATTATTGTGAAATTTTTTAATTATTTTACAATATTGCAAATTTTTTTAATTATTTTACAATATTGCAAAATTTTTTTAATTATTTTGCAATATTGTGAAATTTTTTTATTTTGAAAAAATTTCACATTAATCACAATTATTTTGCAAGATTTTCAGTATGCAAAATCTTTCACAATATTTTATTTATATTTTCTACTACTGTATAATTTTAAAGTTTACTACTTTTTACTAAATTACATTACTACTGATTAAATAACATATTCATATTAAATTTATATTTAACCTAATTTACATTCTTATTAGAAAAAATCAAGTATATAAAAAAGTATTCATTAAGACTTTATAATAAATATTTGTTTTTTTTTTAAAAAAAAAAGTTTACAAACTTAATCCTACCAGGTTTTGAGAACTAACAAATTTTGTATTACAACTAATAATGCAGATAAATTATTTCAAAGAATTATAACAGTTTTTAGCTATTAACAATTGCTAAGATAATTTAAAATATACTTTATATATATAAGTTGTAGATACTATATGAACTTATAGTTTATTATTTGAAATCTGTTAAAAAAAACTCAAGATACTTGGAGCCTGCAAATTGCTTATTTTTGTAGTCTGGACTGGCTCATATTTAGAGTTAAAATTTTTTTGCTAGCTCAGTCTGATCCACTTAGCTCTCATATATTAAATTTTTTTCTTTAATCTAGCTTAGCCCAACTCAGCTCACAATAATTTATTATTAAATTTTACAAATTTTTTAGCTCAGCTTAGCTTACAATTATAAAATTTTGCTTTAGGCCTGGTCTGACTTACAAAAATTTGCAGACTAGACTAGGCTGCAAGACTTAATACAAATCTACAAGATACTATATTGTATTAAGCTTTGAAATTATAATTTATTAGAATTAACCTAAATGCAGTCTGCTTTTTTTTAACAGTAAATTGCAATACTGTATATTGTTATAATATTTAATTTATAGTTATATCAATACTACTTTGTTTGCCTATTATATAATTCACAGAAAACTATCTCTGCTTTTGTAAAAAGAAATCTAATCTTATTAATTATTTATTAATAGATATGCTTTAATTGTGCTTTATTATCATTATTACTAATGATTATACTTTATTGGAATGCTGCATAACCCTTTATTTAAAATATTCATTTATATGAGTCTGTTAAACTGAACTTATAATTTTGCTTCTAACAATTTTTTCAAATAATTAATTAATTTAAATTGCTCATCTAAACCTTCTTGTTGAAGCAAAAATATACAAATATTTTCTAAATTATTTAATACTGAACTACTACTAACAGTTATAGTCTCAATGCTATTACTTTATCATCTATTTTATTAGCAAATTTAACACTATTATTCTTTTTAAATATATAAGTAAACTCCTTAATAATTTAGTCATCTGAAGGGACTTTATAAATGATATTCTCATTATTGAATATAAGGAATTCATTAGTCTTCATTGCATTAGAAAGGTAATATGAACTAAGCATATTAATAAGACTATTTAACTTTGAATTGTTGATTCTACAAATGTTATTAGAGAAATTCTGGATTTTAATACTAGCATCAACTGAAAGAATTTTTGTATGACATTAGCATTTGCAAATAGTTTTCGTAAAGACTTCTTCTCACTCTCCAATTGCAAATTAAATTGCTTGAAAAATATTTATCTTTAAATCTTGAATCAAATGTTCTGCTTCAACTTGATCTAATAATTATCTAAATTAATATAAAAAATAGAAACAAAATAGGAATGAAGTATAAATGAGCATTACATAGCTAAAACCTACAAATCTTATAAAATTTGTAGGTTTTAGCTTTGCATTACTTAAATTACAAAATTACTAATCATATATTCTAATTATAGATTAAAATAACTAACTAAAAATAATAGTATTAATATGTCTTTTTAAAAGTTATAATTATTTTTGTATCCATATTTTGGATTTTTGAAGTAGTATGATGACTTCTATTTCTTTTTTTAAATTTTTAAAGCCATTTTTTGAAAAATTGTAACTTATCTTCAGGAATCTTTAATTCATCTGCTAACAATTTAGCCTTTTCAATAATCAAGACATTACTCAAAATGGTCTAATTTTGGTAAATTAATATAAATTCTTTGAGTGCAAGCTCAAGTTTTGGAAAAGTAACAGGGTTGTAATGTTTGGTTTCTGGATTTATTACTTTATTAGAAAGCTGTTTCTCTTTAGATTAAAGAACTTGGATAATAGTATATTCACTAATTTTAATATTTTATTTATTATTTACCTATTTTATATATTTTGACTAAGTTCTCTTGTTATTACAAGCATATAGACACAGCTCATATTTTTGAGAATCTGTAAAAGTAGTTCTTTGTGATATTATGAAAAAACTATATTGAAAACTAAAAATTAAACTTTAATTAGAAAAACAATTTTGTTAATTCTTAATGTAATGCAAACAAATGCCTAGTACAAAAAAAAACAGAGGCTTGATAATTATATTCTACCTTTGATTTGATGCATAATTAACTTACAAGGTTATCATTACCAAGAAACTAGTAAATAAAACTATACATATATATATTTATAGTAGGCATGTGAGAACATATATATGTAATTGTTTTTTTTTTTATAATAATATATTTATTTTACTTAAAAAAAATGTGTTTGTTAATAGACTTTTTTGTACAATAAGTATATTTTTTAAACTAAGATTCATTCAACAAGCTTTTTTTTTTTTAACAAAAGAAGCTGTCAATATTGCATAACTAATTTTTACTCAATGCATGGTTCATAAAAAATTATTTTACAATATTAAATCAGTTAATAGTTAATGTTATAGATATAATTCTTTACCTGTTGAATTAGTTAAGCAATATTAATAGTTTTTTCTTTTTTTTAAAAAAAAATAAATAAATAAATAAATCAATAAAAATGCATGCAATAATTTTTTTTAAAAAAAAAATGCATATAACAATTTTTTTTAAAAAAAATACATGTAACAGCACTAGAAGAAAATAAAAAATTTAACATGTTAAATAGCATTTGAATAGTGTCATTTAACATATTAAATTTTTTTTTTTTTTATAGTTAAAGTTCCTGTCTTGGAGATGCAACATTTTTATTCAAATGTTATAAGACATGGCATGCCTCCAGGATCTACCTATACATTGAAGGTTACAACTAGCCACTTGTGCACTTTTGGTGCCTAATTTAAGTAGTCTGCTTACTGCAAGCCAACTAGGAGTCTTGCCTATTTAAACCCTTTGCATATGCAATTCTTCTTGTATCATAAGAACATCTCAAGGCTACACCTATTTAAGTTCCTGATGCTGGTTAGTACCCTTAGGACTACTTTATTCTCAACAGAAAACTTACTAGAACCTTTATGTCCTACACATATAAACCTAGTTTTATGCAACATGCTATAGTTACCTAACACTTGCAGTCACAGGAGTTACCTGTTTAACTACTATGTTATACTATTTTTACTCTTGTAAAGTTTACTAGAACCTCAGTACCTATCTTTCTAGCATCTTCTCTATTATTCTCTACTAGTTGCAACTCATAACTGGCAGTCTCTTCTAGACTACCAATCCAGATAGCCTAGTATAGTATACTTCTGTATTCTTTTCCTTCAGTGAGTCTAGCAGCCTGGTTGGTTATATGCTTCTCTACACATATTTGACATTCGGTTTAACCTTAAGTTCTTATAAAGGTATTTCGTAAGCTTCAACCAGTCTGATAGTACTATCGAAAGTTTATACTATCTCTTTACTCAGGAATTTTCAAGTAGGTTTTTATTACCTCAGTTTCTTAGTCTTCTATGCCTGATGGTCTTATCATAGGTTTGTACCAAAGTCTTATACAACATTGGTTATACATTTCTTTATGCATGTGTAATATTACACTTCACATAGATGCCCCAAGCTCTCAATATCAGTAGCCTGACTTGGTGTACCTGAGTTACAGCCACATGAGGCCAACCAATCAACAGGAGACAGTTATCATAATGCAAATATAATTTCCAAATTTTATTGTAAGTGAGATTTGAACCTTAGACTTGTCACTTGAAGGCTAATAACCTAACTACTACACTAGGATCATCATCTTCATATTGAATTTTTTATTTTTTATCAGTACAATCTTTTTTTAATAAAATACTATTCAAGTGATAAATATTTTAAATACATCATTTGTACTAAAAAATATTTATTTGTTTGTAAAATCAGGAAATGCATAGCATTGTGTGTTTGAAGTTAAATAAAAATTTGTTTAAGACTGTATCTATTAGATCATAAACTCATAATTGACAGACAATTAGAGACACAAAATTGAACAGACAGAATGCATATAACAATGTTGATCAAAGTCATGCATAAAAACAGAGTATTCTCTGCTATGCTTTAGACAATAATTAAAAAGTAGGTCTAAGATTAAAAATTATAAGTTTTGTGCATTATATATTCATATTTATAAATCATTTATTCTTATTGGATCATAAATATCTCATTTATTGTTTTTTTTGATGAATTATAGTAGATTAATGAGTTGATAAAGTCTAGTAAAATATAATATTTACAAGACTTATATAAAATAAAGTCAAAAGTGTGATGATCTAGTGAAGTAGATAGGTTGTCAACTTTCAAGTAGCAGGTCTAAGGTTCAATTTTCACAGATGATGAATTTTGAAAATTATATTTGTATTATAGTAACTGTCTCTTGCTGATTAGTTGGATTTTGGATATCTATAATCTTAGGTATACCAAGTTAGATCCTACCTGATATTGGGAGCTTGAAACATTTATGTAAAGTATAACATTACATATATATAGAGGAATGTGAAAATATTGATGTTATATAAAGCTTCAGTACAAACCCATAATAAAACCACCAGATATAGAAGACTAAAAAACTAAAGAGATGGAAACCCATTTAGAAATTATGAGTAAAGAGGTAGCACAAACTTTTAATAATGCCATTAGATTGATGGAAGCCTATAAAATATCTTTATAGGAACTGTTAAATAAATTAGATGACAAAATGTGTAGAGAAGCATATGACCAACCAGGTTGTGAGAATCACTAGAAAGAAAGAATATATAAGTATATCATACTAGGCCATCTGAATTAAAAGTCTATAGAATCAGTTAGATCTGAGTTGTAACTAATAAGAAAAGATAGAGAAAAAGTTGAAAAGATGGGTAACAGAGTTTGGATGAACTTTACAAAAGTAATAATAATTTAATAAATAGCACTAACTGCAAGTATTGATCTCGGCCATAGTATCAAACCAGGTTAGCAGTAAAAGAAAATATAGTTCACTCTAGTAGATTTGCCTCGAGGATAAAAATAGTCTAAGAATTATAGTTCTATGATTAAAAGTAAATAGATCTAGATTTATGATCCAGTAAGATTAATACTAAAATCAGATCAAAGGGTTTAAATGAAACATTTAAGCAGAAATATTAGATACAACAACTAGTAGAGAACCTTAGGGCAGACTTCTTAAATAGGTAATATAAAAAAGTTATACATGTAACCAGTTGTACACTTATCTGATAGTTAATATAGATACATTTGTATAAAATATGTATTCAATATAAATATTAATAAAAAACTAAGACCAAAAAGGTTACCTTAAAAAAAAATATATATATATATATATAAAAGTCAAAGTGCTATTTCCTTAAAAATTTGCTTTCAGATATTCTTAAATTTATATTATTAGTATAAAACTATGTTATCTAGCATTATATTAGAAAATAATTCAAATCTTAATATTGTGAAACCCAATAATATGATAAAATTAAGATGCCAGAACTTTACATAGAAGTGGGTATAGTGATCAAATTCTTGATATAGATATTCTAGCAATTAATCACATTAATGCAATTAATTAAATAAATCAAGAAAGTGAGATTAATTAGAGAAGAGTGATTAATTAATGAAAGAGAATTTATTAAGTAAATGAGTTTAGGTGAATAAATTAGGAAAATCAAATTAAAGCATTTAATGAAATTAATATAATTAATGAAGTTATAATTAAAAATCAATATAAATAAAGGTCAAAATAACCCTAAAAGACAACATGTCCAGTTTGCTTTATTAATAAACAGTCCCAATACAATATATTATCTATTATAAAATCCTAACATTAATATTGTTATAAACTCCATAAACTTCAATAACCATTATTGTTCATTCAAGTTATTGTTCACATGACTTACCCTACTTGCATTCATTGATCTAAAGTAACTGAAAGCCTTAATTGCCTACTAGCCAAATTTAACACCCTTTTTTGAAAGATTACTTATCATACATTACATGATATATTAAATTGTGAAGTGACAAAGTCACAATCTTTCAAACTCAACAATATATATGTTTATATTATTATATATAATTTTTTATTTATGACACTTGTGCTAATATTAAGTCTAACATAAAGTAGTAATATATAATAGTAAAACTGAGCAGATTATATGTAAGATATAACATAATTATTAATTATTATAACAATAATGATTTTGTCAAATTAGATTTTTACCTAGATATGGATCCTAGTTATAAGGTTGCTTGCAGTTGAATTTTTGGTTAACATTACTTTTAGAACTCTTGGGAGAAATTAAAGAGAATGAAATAAAAAAATATGAGTTAATTTGATCGATCAATGTAAATTAAGTAATGGTGAAGTTATTCAGCATTTTTATTTGTTGTTCATTTTTCAGAAAGAAGGCTTTAGCTAAGAGAGATGTGATGTTAACTGAAGAATCAACTTCAAATAGTCTAAGATCCAGATCCTAATAATAAAATTTAGATTCTTTATTAGAATTTAGATTTTATAATTGGGAATTCAGACTCAGATATTACAGTAGTTAAATAAATAAGTATTGCACAAAAGTAATTGGTAAAACAATATAGAAAATGTAATAAATGGCATAAGTTAGTCAAAAATACTTATCAATTCAAGTGTCTTATATGTATAAAGCTGTTAAGTAAGGCTACAAGACTGATAAATCATTAGAGAAAAATAATAGTAATATTAGTAGCTATGTAACCTTGTGATAATTATTCCTATAGTTTTTTAAATATTAGATATAAGTTATATTATTAAATATAATCAACTTAAATCTAAGTAAAATAAAGTTACAGTATAATAGACAGTTTTTTCAATACTTAAAAACTTTAAAATTAGTAGCAGGTATAGTATTACAGTATGAAAAGTTTTAAAACTTTTATCTATTTAATTTGATACTTTAAAAACCTATCATTAGAACTATAAATTTACATTTTTTGCCAATAAAAAGTCAAATATCTAAGGTTAAGAATATATTACAAATATATATATATATTATAATATATACAAATATATTTTTATATTACTTTATAAGTTCTAATACATTAAAATTTAATTTATTTGATATTTTATTTACATTTCCATTACCTTATAGTTATTTTTACTATTATATGCATCTAGCATCTCATCATCTGAAATAATTTCTATTACTTCATTTTCATTAATATTTATTTTATTTTGAAACTCTTCTTTTTTAATTTCTGCTAAAGAATCATTATCAGCTTCTGTTAGAAAATTTTTATCATCAATTTCTATTAAAAAATTTATATCTTTGTTTATGTTTTGAAATTCTTCTAATGCATCTATATTATTTTTACTTGATTTGCTATCTTCTATTTCAATTTGGTTTTGAAAAATTTCTTTTAAAATATCATCATCACTTGGTTTTTTTATATTTTAATTGTTGTTATAATTAAAAATAATTGATTGAAGATGATTAGACATTTTGTAATTTTCAGAACCATCAGGATTCAATATAAGACCTGTTGCTTCAAATGATTTTACCAAAATACTAGAGTCTATCTCTTTTTATACTTCTGTTACCCATTTACTAATTAATTCATAAGATACTTTTTTATGATTTTCTTTTTTTGTAAATTCTCTTTTTCCATAAACCATTCAGTTATCCCATTTTTTTCTTATATTGGCTTTAAATAGTTTATTTACTGAGACATCTAAAGGCTGTAAAACACTAATAGTTCTACTTGGAATTTGTAAAACTTCCAATCTTTCTGCATTTAATGCTTTTAAGACATCATCTTGTATATGATTCCCATGTCGATCAACAAATATTACATCTTTGTTTTTAAAAAATCTACCTGGTCTAAATCATATAACCAAAGAAATATATTTAGAAAGCATTAAATTACTATGCATATTAGCATTAGGTGTTGCTATTAATATGACATCATTTGGAAAATTTCCTTTTGTGATATTTTTTAATCCAAATATTATTGCTGGTAGAAGCTTCTTTCCTGAAGCTGTAAATGCTAATACAACAGTAAATCACAATTTATCATTTTCAGTAGTTTTTACTAATATCTTATTTACATCTCAAAAATCAATTGTTGAGTTTCATGGCATGTTATACCACACAGAGGTTTTATCGAAAGAAATAATATAATCTTTATTAATATTTTTAGTAATTTCTTGTGAATTTTTAAGAAAAGTTTTAAAAATATTTAGTGCTTCCTTAGGAAACTTTTGAGCAACTTGTGTTTGTACATGTTGAACCAAATTGTTATGCTTTTTGAACTGTTTAACCCAGCAATATGATGCTTTAAAATCTCTCAAGCCTAATTTTTCTCCAATCTCTTTTGCTTTATCATGAATCATAGACATTGTTACACAATATTTGTTTCTAGCATCTTTTCAATGAATTGTAATAACTTATACTCTAATTCAGGATATATTGATTTTCACCTACAACCTTTAATCACTCGTATTTTATTTGAGTTTAAATCTTTATTAGATTTAATGGCTTCAAGTTCTGCTTTTTGTCATATTCACTCTTTAACTTTTTGTCTATCTATTTTGTAGTGCTTTGCTGCATTGCGCTTAGAGGTTTTTTAGCAAATGATATTACTTCAAGCTTAAATACTACAGAATAACTTCATTTTTTACTAGTTGCATTAGAATTATTATCTATAATTATAAGTATATTTAAAAAAAAGTCAGTATATATACATTATAATAATTTACAAAAAAATCTTTATATAAGTGCCACAAACGAAATTTCAGAATTATTATTATATGAAAAATTTAGTTTTTCTTTTTGTGATATTTTTATAATAGTAATATATTATATTAATATATAATGAATATATTATTTATTAAACCATTGATTTGACTTCAAATTAGATCTTTGTAAGTGCCGATATATGCTCTATTAAAATATAGTACTAGGCACAAGCATATATTTTAATAGTACATATGCCAGTACTTGCAGAGTCCTATTACAAATATACTATAATATAGACTATAATTTCAATAAAATTTGATAATATAATTACAGATCAATTATAAAATTTCTAGATAAATTTGTCTGAAAAGCAGTTTAAGAAATATAGCATCATAGATATGATTATTATAATAAAAGAATAACTTCTAATATATGTATCTTAAAAATAATATATCTAAGCACCTATTAAAAACTTATAATCTTAGTTATAAAACAGTATGTTGGGTCTTTTTATAACTCTTTATTTTACCTTAAAATATCCATTCTGTACATATCTGTCTTTTTACTTTAATAATATTATGCAAAATAGTAGGCTAAAATGTTATATATTATATTATAATAAAGATTTATATACTGTAAAACTAACATATATACCTTTTATAAATTGTATCTAAATTATTTGAAAGCTAAAATTTCTCTTATATAGAAGCAAAATACTAAGATACTTTTTGGTAGAGATGCAAAATTGTTTGACTAATTTGTATAATAAAAATTGATTAATCAATTAAGCTAAGAACTTATATTTCTACTTTGTATATATAATACTTATGATACATTATATAAGGATTAATGCTTAGAGAATATCTGAATTGAAGAAAAGAGTTAATAAATAACAAAAGATCTATTATTAGATATATAATTAGTAATACTTATTAAGTTTTACTGTTCATAATCACATGAATCATCAGTTAAATTATGGATGATTAATTAACCAAAAGTAAGATCAGAGAGTTAACAATGGTATAAACGTAATAACAATCATAATGAATAAAAAATGTATAACATAAAATTAATTTAAAAGCATTCTCAAGCACCTCAATTGATAGATAAAATATGTTAAAAATGTGTTATAAAACAATTGATTGAGCTTATAGTAAGGTAGTTTATTTTGTGAAAAAAAATTTTAAATAGTAAAAAGTGATAAATGAGTTTGCTATTTTATTATCAAAATATATTTTTTGCAAATTTTTGATAAACTATTTAGAATCCTCTCAACTTGTAATTGAGATCTTTATTTTGACCTATCATCCTTATCATTGTAATTAAGCATTACTATAATTATTAAAAAATCATAGTAATATCAATGTTTGAGCATATTTTAATAATCACCATCATTCATATAATTGACTTTTATCTAAAGTGTTATGGCAATAGCTAAAATTACATCATAATACTTGTGCATTATTTAGATTATTATGAATTCGCATCTTAATTAATGCTTGAGAACACTTTAAAACAACTTATTCCTAACAAAGACTGAGCAGATATTTTAATAAAATATTAGCTCAAAAGTTTAAATTAAACATTTAATCAAATTGTAAGGTTAGTATTTGCAAATGTTTTCACAATCTAGTAAATTAGAATGTTCTCAAAAACAGTTCTCTTAATATAATTTGCTAATAATTAAGGTATTATTCAATTAGTACAATTAATTGAAATGCTCTTCTAACAATTTTGCCACAAATTCATTGTATGAAATAAAAATTTTAAATCTTAACTAATTAGAACAACTTTATGAAATAATAGATAATCTTTGTACTATGTTTTTCCAACTCAGGCTGTTCTCAAACAGAACAGCTTCTTTGATGTGATTTGCTGATGATTGAGATATTATTCAGAGTGTTCTCTTCAATGTAGCTGAGATAAAATTTTAATAAGTCAGAAATTGAATAAATTAACCAAGTGAATTACTATTTATTATTGCTCAATCAGAGACTTTATTGTTATTCGAAGAAAAAACATATGTGAATAGGTTCGCTATCAAGCTGATTCTACCCTTACAAGAATGGTAACTAGTACAACCAGTGCTCTTCTTAATGGTCAACCTTAAACAAATTAACCTATCATAGTTTCTGTCCTAAATTTCTTCTAACTCCTGCACTATTCTGATGCTCCAGATCAAACAATTATCCCACTCAACAAACTACCTCTTAAACAATGCTGAACAACCTTCTCAGAGCAATAAGTAGTATTTGCATAGCTAAAAAAAGAATAGAATTGCTAAATGATATATGCTTCCCTACACATAGTTATAAACTTTTTCGTGGTCCTTGCACTGTTATTACAGCCACAGAGCCAAAAACAACTTTGAAGATCCTTGCACTAGGGACCTCCACAGGTCTAAAAATTTGCACTTTTGCTAGTCCACAATTTACTATATTCTTGATATACTAGACCCACAATTTTAAGAGGTTTTTAAAATTTTCAAATCTTGGCTTGGCCTGCAATTTACTATATTCTTAATACACTAGGCTGCAATTTAAGAGGTTTTTAAAATTTTCAAATCTTGGTCCAGTTTACATTTTTAAGAGGTTTTTAAATTTTTCAAATCTTGGCCCTGCCTATGCAGGCCTCTACCTTGTACTGCTAAAGCAGCCATGCAGCCCTTATTCATATAGGATAAACTAAGACTCAATTTTGTGGCTATTGCACTATATATAGCTACCAAGCCACTTACTATTGGAAAGAGCTAATTGAATAAATGAGCCAGCCTTTTCTAAGGTAAGTGATAGTGAAGCAAAAGATGGCTATTATCTCTTAAACTGCTATCTTTATATAGTCTTTCTCTTCCCTTACAATTCACATGCACATGCTTTTCTACAAATCTCTTGGCTTAATGACCACTATTCCTTTATTGATATTATAACAACTTAAATGATAATTAATCATATCAATATGCAATTATAATCCTGATATTACTATAAACCTGCATCTAACAAAAACTTTAAGAAAAAGCATTATCCAAAACAGAATATAAAAACAAAAATGCAGTTCAGATCTGCAATAAAATCATCTGATCTCTCAATAATAAATGCTCTGTTATTTCATTGACGAGCTATCATTAGATGATTAAACCTGAAGATGCAGATCATCTTTTTTCCAGAGTTGCTTTAATTAAATAAAATATAGAATCTGCATTTTGCATAATGAATTTTTAATATGTCGTAATCGCACTAATCACTTAATTAATCATAATAGTTTGAGTAACATTTTGACTACTAGCTTATCATATTGAGAGAGCTGCTTCTCAATTAATCAAAATTAATTGAAGTGATCTTTATAATGATTTTACTGAAAATTTATTATATAAAATATGGATTTTAATTATAAAAAAAAGGTTGTTAGGTTTAGGGTTTTTTGAACAAAATAATCAAACACAATCTATTTTTTAGTCATTCAGATCATTCTATTAGCCATAAAGCAAGAGATGCTCAAGAACAAGAATAATACTATAAAAATGTTTCTACTTGCAATTTTCTTTTGGTTGAAATAAGAAAGTAGCTTGCATCACAAAATATCAAATCAAAGCATATCAGCACAAATAAACACCAAACAATTTCTTATAAGCATTAATACAAGGCTCTATTCTTTTTTTATAAAATTGACTATGTAGAACTATGCTAGAATTGATGTGTAATATACCAATATAATACAATATAGCATACTTATTTCTAACTTACTTTAAATAATTCAAATATCTGATTATATAGTACAAATATTTTATTTACTAGACAATCTTCAAAATTCTGGGTTAGTATGCATCAGAGTTGAGCTGGCATTAAGCAATACTAGCCAGTACAGTCTATAGTAAGATTATTAGTTGGGCACTTTTTATTTAATAAGTAGTCATGGCTTAATTAGTAAAAAAATTTTTTATATAGCATTAGTGGTCTTAAGCAAATTTAACTAGTTTTGGTTTAGCTAAACATAATTCTAACATATTACAGCCTGAAAATTTGGTGGTTTCTGATGAGTGATCTTGGTTTTGGTTCATTTCTGATTAATAATTTTGGTTTTTGTTCATTTCTGTCTGTTTCTGTTTAGTAATTTTGGTTTTTGTTCATTTTTGTTAATGATTCTAGTTTCTGATTAGTGATAAATAAAATTATAATAAACATTAGAGTTTGAAAATCTTTTATCAAACCAATTATTAGTTTATTTCAAATTAAGCTACTTAAAATAATGCCTTAGGGCATTATTTTGAAATAATATGATAACAACATTGTGCAGCTACTTACTATTAACTATATTATTTACTTTAATATCTTCTCATAATTTATATAATTATATAGCTATCTGTTATTATTACTCAACATTTTTGATAATTATATTAATTATCTTATACTATCTTTATTTAGTTTAAATTTTAAATTTTAGTATAACTTTATTATATTATTCTATAATTTTAAGCTAATAGTTTGTTGATTTTATTAATTTTTATAATTTCTTCTATGATGCAAAAAGTTTATATCTGACAATCACATAATCATAAAAACATAGTAACTTCAAAATGCTTTAACTCATTATAGAAGCAAAATTTTAAAAAACTGACTAGTAATTTTGTAAAACTTATTATAAAGAACAAAGTTACTGGTCAGATTTTTGAAATATTGCTTCAATAAAAAGCTAAAGCATTTTAAAATTACTAAGTTTATTTGAAATTGAAACACTTTTATAGGCATATGATTGGCTGGTATGAATTGATCAAAATTAGTGATATTAATACACTTTATACAACCTATCATTAACCTATAAATACAAAATTGCAAGTAATTAATCTAATAATCTGCTTAAAAATTCTAGAAAAAACATAGCTAAACTTGAACTAATGTAATGAAAGATGAGAAAAGCTTGCCAAACTAGGATTATATAATGCGATATATATCAAAAAATTTTTTTATTCAGTAAATATGTGCTTCATTATTTTTTCACATTAAAATAATTAAAAAATTAAAATATTTATTTATTGCACAAATAAATTTGATTGTCAGCATTGCTTAACCATAGTAATACAGTAATCTGAATTTTACATATTAACACTCTTGTGTAAATAATGGTTTTGGTAAATAGTTATGACACAAAAATATTGGCAGTTCATAATTATTACTGCCTATAAAATAAAAACTACAAGCTAACTTTAATTCAATACTAATATCAATGTTAAGATAACTGTTTGGCTAAATTGGGATTTAATTAGAGATCTAATTGGTCATAATTACTGGTTAATAATTTTTGTGCCATGACTAGACCATACAAAGTTGATTTTATTTTTTATAAATCAATAAAGCTAAAGCTTAGTAAACTATAAACTGCAATACCTTTTATAATAAATTTCAAATGCTTTATATAATCAAATTTCAATAAACTAGTTATTTATCACATTAAATGACTTTGTGGTTAATCATAAGCAAATAGATCTGGCCTATCTGAACTTAAAAAGAATCTTATATATCTAGCTAAATACTAATAAGTTCAGAATGTTATGTGAAAATTTAGTATTTTTTTTTTTTTTTTTTTTTTTTTTTTTTATTCTTTGACAGTCTTGTCAGAGCTCAGATACAAAATTTTACTATTTGAAACATT
>CAJVQA010000051.1:0-49034 GCA_910591915.1 Cetraspora pellucida
ATATGTAATCAATTCTTGTTGCTGCTTCTCCATTTGACCATGTATATTGTTGACTTATTGGGTTCATATCTCTATACATGTCTCTAAAGTCTTGATTCTTCATCCAATGAAAAATCAGCAGCCTTTTGTAGTTTATTTTTTTGGATGTTGCCTATCTAGAATGTTGTTTACTGTATGATTAAAGTCACTCATTATAATGATTTGTGTTTATCTTTTCCTCTTTGTAACTGTTTCTACAATTTTTTGCTGAATGTTTTTTCCTGCTATTTTATAATTTAGTGGTATATAGACTGCTATCACTACTAACTCCAATTGTTTGAAGTATAGTGTGATCTTTATCATATATTCACTTATTTTCTTAACAGCACCTATATGCTTCTTCCATTGTTCATTAACCATAATTCCAATATCAAATCCTTTCTTTTTGTCTTCTGCTAAACTTGTCCAAAACCCTATATATCTTTTGTTTATTGCATGTGTTAAAAATTTTCCTTCCTTTTCTGTAAGGTTTGTTTCAGTAATTCCCAATATTGTAATTTCTTCTTCTTCTGCCCAGCCAAGCAAGTTTTCTAACTTCTAACCTTTAGTTTTCAATCTATTAACATTGTGACATGCTATTTTGATTTTTTTTCTTCCTTCTTTCCATCTTTCTTTTAACTTTTTTCATGTTGTTGTTTGTTCTCTGTTCTTCCTTTTCTCTTTTTATTATCCTTTTCTTTTAGACTAAAAGACTCTTCCTTTTTTCCTCTTTCAAAGACTCTTCTTTTATCTTGCAGAAAGTCTTTAATCTCCTCGTCTAAGTTCATTAAATCACCTGGAGTGCTCTTAAGAGCAATTAGTTAGAGCTGTCTGGCTTTGTTGAGTCTTTAATTTTTTTAATCTTTTTAATATTTTTTGGAGAAGGCTATGCATCTGTGGTTGTGTCTCTTCACTTTTTAGTTGGTTTCTTTTGAGGTTATTGTAGTGTTTGTTATTTTTCTTTTGTCTTTCATTATGATTCATGTTTTTATGAGTTTCTATATCTGACTCTTCACTGACATCATTTTCATCAATATACTTTTCTTCTTTGATTCTGTTTATATATTTCTCATTTTCTCTCTTATGACCTTGCCAAAAAAGTAAGTGGTTGTTGAAACATATTGGTTTTGTTTGTACTGCTTCCATCTCTTCTACTAATGCAAACATAATTGTAACCAATCTTCTTTAGTTACCATTTCTATTAGATAGTATATATACTGATTTTACATCTTTTTTCTTTAAGCATTGTAATAGCAATACTTCTGATACATTTTCTGAGAGCTCCACTAATTGAGTTGTAAACTGATTTTGCATATTACACCAATTATAGTCTTTTTCTCCTATTGTTACTCTTGCAAGCTTGTTCATTCCTATTGGCAATGACTGAGATTCTTTCTTCTTCTATTTCTTTTGCTTTAATTACTGCTAGTGCTTTGAATTTGGACCTTTTGATGTATTTTATATATATTCCTTTAATATTTCTGCACATGTAATCTACTTCTTTTGTGTTGATATTTGCTGATAAATCCCATATTATTAGATATAACTCTGCTTCTAGTTCATCTTCTGTTGCATGGCTGCTTTCATTGTTTTCTTCTTTTCTTTGTTTAATATTATTTTTGGGTTCTTCTACCTCCTTTCCTTTGTTTCTTAGTCCTTGCTGCTTCTGTTTTTTTTCTTTGTTTTGTGGCTTCTCTGGAATAATTTTAAGCTATTCACCTTCTTTCTCTTTAATTCTCTCTATTGCTGTGTCTCTGCTAAATTCGCAGTTAAAATTCACTTTTACACAACTATTGTCTTTTTTGAAAAGTTCTTGGATTAATTTAATATAATGATTTCTTTGAAAAATCCACTGTGCATATTTAATTCTTTCTTCTTTGTTTTCACCTAGTACTATATATGTTGGCATATTTGCCTTAAAGAATTTACTCCTATCATATATACAGTTTCTAGATAACTACTGACTTTGTTCTATTGTGTCTGTCAGTTCTAAAGTTTCTTGCTTTTCTTCTTTTGCTTTTAGTTCTGCTATTCTTTTATCTATACTCTTAATGTCTTTTTTAAGATTACATATTCTGTCATCTGTTGACTCTTCTAGGTCTTTTCTGTTTCTTTTCTTCCAGTTACTACTTTTATATTTTGTTGCTTCTACTAGCAGATTTTCTGTGATCATGTTCTTGGAGTCTTTGCAATCTTGTTAATTTATAGTTAAAATGCTTAGTTTTTCTATTTGCTTAATAACTCCTTTTAAATCTTGACTCATTTCTTCTTTTTTATTTTTATGTTCTTGACATTTTTCTTCTGAATGTATGAACATTTCTATTTCTTTAACCTTCTTTGCCTCTATTTTTTCCTCTGGTTTTGTTTCTTCTGTTGTTGTTTCTCTCTCATTTGTGTTTATTTGATAGCTGAATGACCCAGAGATTATATCTATTGATGCTAGTTTTTTTGCCCATTCTTCTATAGTGTTATGTGAAACTGTGTATACTTCTGCTATTTTGAGTACCTCTAGTATTTGGTCATAAAGAAGTAAGTCATTTGCTGTAATGTTTTTTGGGTTATAAATTGCCAAATCTCTTGTTATGTATTCTAGATTATTAGGATTTCTTATAGGTTTTGCTAAGACTGTATCTAGTATTTTACTATCTATATATCTTTTATTTCTATTACCAAAACTCTTGATGTGTTGAATAAGGTTTGTACTGCATAGTAATGCTAATCTAGTTTGTACTATTTGTTTGTTCTACATGCTATACTTACCTGTTCTTTCCTAATAAAGCTATTTGTTGTTACTATTTGTTGTTTAGTATAACGTGACTTGTTGTTTTGTTTGTATTGATGACTAGTCATATGCTTCAATTCTGTTTTTTCAGGGTCTAGTGCCATTTTTCAATTTTTTCAAAAATTTTTTAAAAAACTGTAAAACTAGCAAAATCTTTTGTTTAAGAGGACTTTACTTATACTATTGTTGAAGTAAAGTCATTGTATTTTGTATACTGAGTTTTTTTTCTTAGAGCCCAAACTGAAGTTTATGAAGCTGTTTTTGTGTTTTTTCTCTATGTTTGTTTGGCTTTGTTTAGAAATTGAGGATTAGTGAAGAGAGTTAGTAATGCTTTCTTTTTTGTATTAAAAGATTTACTAAGCTAGATATTTGTAGATTTTCCTATAGATAGGTTTGATATAGTTTTTGTTATATAGTAGACTAATCTCTTTAGAGATTCTGTTTCTTGCTATAACTAAGATTGCTGATTCTGAATATTAAATATTTACATATTTAAAAGTAATGTAACAATACCAAATTTTATATATGATGTATGTATATAGCTATAATATAGTCTTATATATTTTTGTTTTTTTTGTAATGTTTTTTAGAAATATCTTTTCTAATAAGTCTAATATAAATTCAGTTTGGTCTGTTTTTAAAAATTTGTATGCTTCCATTCAAATTTTTTTACTAATTTTGCATTTTGCTACAAAATGTTTAATAGTTTATGCATTTTCTGAACATCAAGAACATTTGTCTAATTCTTTTGCTACAAAATGGCAAAGTCTATATCCTAGTAGTAAGACTTTGTGAAAAAGTTACCAGAAGATGTTTTTTTTTCTGTTAAGTATTGCTTTTTGATGAATTCAATTGTTGTTTTGAGTTTGCTTTATAGAATCTAATTGGTTAGTAGTCTTAAAATTAAGTTTTCTTAAAAGTTTTATTATAAGTTTGACTATTATTTTTGGTTCTTTTTTTTTATTCATTTTTAGTTCTGAAAAATTTTAGAGCTAGTTAAATTTCATAAAAACCTCTCTTTTAGTTTTTTTTTGTGCTAAAAGATAGGGTTTTCTTTCTGTAAGCCATGCTTTAGTCCTGATTGGTTGTATAGAGAGCACTTTTATGGCTAAGATATTTCTTTTTTAATCAAATATACAAGAGATTTTTTTTCTTTCTATTTTTGTCTATAAAAGATTACTTGAAATTAGTTTTATTCAGACTGAGATCAGTCTAGTTTTTAGTATATTGCTAACTATTAATGCTTGTAAGCTTCCTTGTTTGTGTAGTTGTTAGAAGATAGAATATCTCAGAAGCATTTTTGAATTGTTTTTGATCCAATAAGTAATAAGCCTGTTAATTTCTGTTATTTGCTTTTTGTTTAATAGCATTAGATAAGCAACATACCAGATTTTTAAGAGAAGCAATAAGTTTGCCAATATAATTTTTCCTTTTAAGGATTTTTCTAAAAATTTTAATTAAAGAATCTGCAAAAAAAAGTGATACATATTTGTTTTAAACTATTTTTTCAATTAATTTTTGTTATTTTATTATCACTAATTATTTTTTTTAAAAAATATTATTTTATAATCTATATAAAAATAAGATTTATAAATTTATTTATTTATTTTTTTTTTAAAGTAATCTTTTTAGTCTTTTGACTTTTATTAATAACTTATTTGATAATATAATTCTATAAACTATTACAAAAAGAGTATACAATTGACTACATATATAATTTTTTATATTACTTATTTAAGAAGTTTGTCTAAAAGATTTTACTATTTACTATATTTAATACATTTGCTTAAGTATTCTATTTTAAATTTTTTAAATCTGCAACCTATGTTAATATTACTAATCATATTCAAATTATTATTTTAATCTTAAAACTATTTTATTTTTAAAATAAACTTCTTAGAGCCTTTTGTATTTATTTTTATAACTAATTTAGATATCACTATAGCAGAACTAATATTTAAGATTAGAACTAGTTATTAAACTACTGTACTTTTATAGAATTTATTTAAATCCTAATAATTACTTTATAACATATTCCTAATACTTTAGTATACTTCTACCTATTTTTTAAACTCTTAAATAGTCTGTATAAAATTATAATCAGTTTATTAGTATATTAAATCAATCTAATATTTTTTTTTGATTTATTCTAATAATCTGATTAATAATATCCTTATCAAAAGATTTTTGTTTATCCAAATACTTTAATATTGGTATTTATTTCAGTAGTCTAATCTTTATAATAGTATTGTTAAAGATCTATATTATCTTTCTACTTAGGTTTTTTCAAATAAGTTTTTTGTTTTCTAATTTCAACAGATTTACATAGTTATAAGAACTTATATAGAGTTTATACTATCCAATACTGATTTATATTCTTTTATATAATTAGTTAAACAAATGTCCTATAACCTGCCAGTCATGCTAATATGATCATTATTACAAATATCTTAACTTAATCATTAGAATAGCTGTTATAATATAAGTATTATATCAATGATCATCTAAAATTTTAACTGTTAATAGAATTTGAACATCTAACCTATTACTTAAAGGATTAACAACTTATTTATTTCACTAAGTTATCACATACTTATTTTATAAATTTATAAAAGTAGAGGATGGCAATCTTAGTGTAATGATTGGGTTGTTATTCTCTAAATAGCAGGTCTAAGGTTCAAATCACACTTATGATGAAATTTGGAAATTATATCTGTATATCTACATTATGCTAACTGTCTCCTATCGATTGGTTGGTCTTATATGTCTGTTACTCAGGTACATCAGATCAGGTCTTCCCAACTTTGGAAGCTTAGACATCTATGCAAAGTATAATATTATATATATATAGAGGAATGTTAACTGGTATTGTATAAAACTTCGATGCAAACTCATGATAAGACTATCAGGCATAGAAGGCTAAAAAACTAAGGTAACAGAAACCCACTTAGAAATTTCTAAGTAAAGAGGTAGCATAAATTTTTGATGATATCATTAGACTGGTTGAAGCCTATAAAACACCTTTATAGAAACCAAAGATTAAAACCAGACATCAAATATGTATAGAGAAGCACTTAACCAATCAGGCCATCAGATTCATCAGAGAAAAAGGATACATAAATATATTCTATCAGGTCATCTGGATTGGTAATCTGAAATGGAACTAATGATTCCGAGTTATGGCTAATAAGAGATAATGGAGAAGATGTTGGAAAAATAGATGCTGAGGTTCTAATGAACTTTATAAAAATAAAAATAATCTAACATAATAGTTAAATAAGTAACTTCTGTGATTACAAGTGTTAGGTAACTATAATGTGTTACATAAAACTAGGTTTATATATGTAGAACATAAAGGTTCTAGTAAGTTTCCTATTGAGAATAAAATAGTTCTAAAAGTAACGATAAGCATTAAGAACTTGGATGAATATAACCTTGAGATGTTCTCATGATACAAGAAGGATTGCATATGCAGAAGGTTTAAATAAACAAGACCCTTAGTTAGCTTGCAGGTATGACAACTAGCATAGAACTTATATAGCAATATGTAAGCAGACTACTTAAATTAGGTACCAAAAGTATACATGTGACTAATTGTAACCTCCAATGTAAGGAAGCTCCTAGAGGCACTTGTTTTCTAACAAAACAAATAAAATATTGCATCTTCAAAATAAGGACTTTAACTATAAAAAAAAAAAATAAATAAATTTATAAAAGTATAATTTATTATATTTTTTATATAAAAATAATATTTTTTCTTTACACTTTTAAAAATTTATATATTTACAAAAAATTAAATATAAATAACTTTTTATATACTGATCAAATTTTGGGACACATTAAGAACAGTTAACCCAGTGATCTACGATCACATGATAAACATATCATGACATCATTTGTTTACCAGAATTAAACAACCTTGACTAAACTATATCCTCTAAACTAACCCTAACTCGGGCCAAGTGGTTGTCACGTGATATTGCAATGATCACTGGGTTAACTCTTCTTAAAACTTTCCCAAATTTTAATATTTTTTTGTATTATAAATAAAGAAATATTCTTTACATTTTAGTTAGAAAGGTATAATATATTAACATAATAAAATAATTAGTTAACTATAAAAGAAAAAAAGATTTCATAATAATGTATTTAATAGTAATTTGTGCTATGAAATTCTATCCTTATGCGAATCAGCAATTAAAATTTTTGAATCAAATTTTTTTTATTATATTATTAAAAGATTTCTCTAGTTTGGATACAAATATTTTAAAGAATTTACAAAAAAAGCTTTATCTCAAAGAAAACAAATAAACAGGAGGAAACGTACTCGATCCAAAGTGAATCCCACACACGGTGTGATCAATTAAAATTAAAATAAATAATTTTAGTTTTAATTGATCACACCGTGTTTAAACAAATATAATAAACATACATTTTAATATATAAACTTAGTTTTTTTTTTTTTTTTTTATACACGAATTGGCGTTTCTTGTTAGTTTTAATTAGTAATAATCTATAACATTTCTTTAACCTAAAATTTTTCAAAAAGAATTGCTAAATTTTACAAATCTGTTATAAAATCGAAAATTACCTCAATTAAAATTTTAAATTTACTTAAAAATAAAATACACAATTTGCAAAACGCGATTAATTGACATTTAAAAACTTTAATCAGTTATTAGATAATCAGCTAATTGACTTTTTCAACTTTGGATTTGTAATACTAGGATAGGATGCTTTTACAAACTGAACACGGATTCAAATTTCATACTAATTAGGCCAATAACAATCATTATCCGGCCAATTTGCCTACAAAACTATTTAAAGATAGTATTAAGAGATACATTAATATTGTATTTCTCATTATTTTGTATTTTGAATAAAGGCTGGTTAGATGTAGATATTAAGAGAATGTGTATAAAGTAATGAACTATTCATATTACAAGAAAATTTTTATTAATGAATCGAACTTTACATATTTGATTAAGCTATTCAAAATTCCATTTTTTCGTGTCTTCAAATTTTGATGAAATTTGGTTGGTTTTTTATTAATCATTTTTTGTTATATGTTCTGACATAAAAAATTTATTTACTATGCCGAAACGTATAATCAAAGAAAAAAAGATCTGTAAAAAGTCAGCCAAATCATGCCAAATTTAAAGGGATACGGTATATTGAACAACTTAATAGGTAAATTTCGATTTTTTTTTAAAAAAATGACAACACATGTTCTCAATGTCATGAGGTTATAACTGAAAGATTTCACTTTGTGGAATTATTTCACTCTGAAGAAATGTTTCTAATTTTGAAAAGCAATTTTACCGAAGAAGTTAAACTAATTAGGTAGATAATACCCAAGAAAATTTTTTCATAATACTGTGCTAAATTTTGTGACTTCAAAAATAAGATAATTAGCATAGGTGAGTTTGAATTTCGTTGTTCGTCGTTGTGCGAAGTAGAGACTAACAGATGAACCTTACCTTATTTTCATACGACTTTAACGATGTGATCGCATTAGAATCGGTCAATTTATATTTGTTGCTTTTCCTTTAAAACGCCAATATTAGTTACGAAAATGACCGACCATACTTATTTCTGGCTAAAAATGATTAGTAATTAAAAATAGGAATCCCATTCGCCTGAATTTTGATTCTGAAAATAGTTTGTTTTCCTTTCATCAAAAATAAATCTAAGGCACAAGTATACTTGAATGTATTTTATTATCCTCACCGAATATAAACTTCATTTTTATTGCAAGTGAATACGATTGCAAAGAAAAATATTTTCTTATTTAGAATTCGAAAAAAGAATGACGTATGATTATACTGATCATATCAATAATAGACTAAGAGGTAGGTGGTAAAAAATGTTTTGGTCTGGGTAAAATATTATACCCAAAAGGATCATCGGAGTATTTTGGTTGTCGTCGACGACTTGTACCACTGTCACTCCTACGGTTACGTTGCCTATCATTTAAATAACTCATTAATATTTTCACTTTTAAGTATTTATAACAAGAATTAATCAATATATGTAAGCAAATAACCAGCCCACATGGTATTTTCCTTCTTAAGCGTTTGTCTATGGCATATTTCTTGTTCATCATCCGAAAAATCACGTTCCTATATTTAAATTAGAAGTCAAACAAGTTATGATAATTCATTAAAAAAACAACAAAAAAAAAAATCCAAATACATTGTCATCAACTTCTTCATCGTTAATATTACTAGCGTCACATCCTTTAAACTGGCGAATTTGATCAGGAAATGCATAATGTATATATCCATCCGCAGCATATACATTAGCACCTTCCACAGTTTTTTCTTTGTTGAATTCATTTTCATTATTAAAACGAACTACATACAAAGGTTGGCTAACTGGGCCTATTGTTTCAAAAATCTTGATTGGTGGTCATAAAACCATTATTATTATATGAAAGTACACTTAAACTGGCAGAATCTCATGAATATTCTACTTTAACTCACGGTCCCAAAAACTTCTGGGCCTTCAAGTAACAAGACAGTATCAGAATCCAAGACTTGATTTTCTCCAGGGTTAATTGATTTAATAACCACATAGTTTTCCACAACATGAAGTATTGTTCCAATCAATTTTAATTCCATGTCTGGTTTAAGGTCAATTTCTGGTTTAGGTATTACTACATCAATTAATTCGTTCTTAGTGCGTAAAGGAATAAGACAATCATTATTGGCATTTATTTCAGAATTAATGATTCGCTCCATTAAAATCATGTTTCGTTCATGCTGTTGAGGGTCCATCAACTCGGCATCAAGAATTTCTTCATCGGTTGACAATTCAGAACTAGCAATGAAACCAAATTTTGCTAAATTTACGTTGAACATTTAATAATACGAAATACGCATTCGTTACCTATCCTCATATGAATCGATTAACGACGAATCGAGCGATGAATCAGATGAAGTTTCAGATGAAGAATCGGATAATTCAACATCTAATTTCAGATCCTCTTCGAATGAACAAAAACTCATTTGATGCGATAGAGGATTGAAAAAAAGATAAACATAGCCAATGACATAACAACATCATATGTAATCAAAAATTCCCGGAATCATGTGACTGATTATCGAACGCCGGGTGATAAATTCGAATTAGTCAAAATATGTCTTAAGAAGACAAAACCATTTAAAGCAAAAAAATATATTAAGCATAAAATTCTTTCAATTCCAAGTTTTAATAAATTTAAATGATTTTTATATTAATGAATTTTTCATTTATACATTACAATACATTATAATAAATTTAGTTTCGGTTTTTTTTTTTTCATTTTAAAAGTCACCAACTACATGTGATTTTGTACAACCCAAATGTCTAAAATTATTTGATCGACATTTCTGTATGTAAAAGGTGCGATCGACACTGTCTATTTTTAGTAAAACCTTAACTAAAATACATCAATCGCTCGCCGATGATGATCCACTTTCGTCATCTTGTTCATGCTCATTTCCTGAATTAATATAAATATTTAATAATCTCAGAATTTATATTAGATGTAAATAAGTATAGAATGAAGTCTTTCATCGAACCTGTTCCACCAAATAATTCTGTCAATGATATAGGTCCCCCTGGTCTTCCAGTCTGTGTTATCATAGGAAAAAAACAATAAATAATCGAATCATAAAAAAATTGCATAAACTTTTGAGATTTAACAGTGCATACTGAAGGATTTGTCTTTCGGTTTACTCCATTAGCTTTCACTGTGTCATCATTAGGTGCTTCAGTTAATTGTGCCTCTAAATGAGCTTCCAAGTCTCTGAGATCGTTATCTGAACCTAATTCTGAGCCCGTAGAATCCGAACCCTCATTATCTGATTCAGATCCTGATGCGGAAGACGAGCTACTCCCTGATGAAGAAGTACCTGAGGATTCTGTATCGTTTTTTATTATCTCTTCGTCGAGTGCATTGTTGGCCCCAAGAGCGGAAGGTTGTAATGGATTTTCAACTTCCACAAAAGCATCATCATCCATCAAATCATCATCACTATTTCCTCCTTCATACCCATTTTCATCATGTATTCCATTTGTTATACCATTTCCGTTATACCCTTCTATAAATTCATCCTCAATGTCTTCAGCTTTTATAAATTCATCTTCAATGTCTTCAGCTTTTGCTTCAAATTCATCAGCGAATTCATCCTGATCCTCATCTTGCATCGATGTTTCAAATTGACGTTCATAATCATCGATTTCAAAATCAGATCCGTAATCTCCACCTGTGCCAACATTATAATTATAGTCAACGCATTCTAAAGTCCACGTCTGAATGATTTATGAAAATATATAATAATTAGGATCTTATTTCAAAAATGAGGATTGAATGATTTTAATGAAGTTGTGCGAACATGTGTATTTTCATCGTAAATCAACAGGCAGTGTCTTTCTGAATCTTCATCTACATCTTCCTTATTATTTTCATATCGCATACCTGCAAATATATGTATTTCGTCATCCTACGATTGTCAACCATCAAATTTCCGATTAATTTGGAAAGTAAAATGCACACAAAAATCAGCTGTACATTATAATCATCTAATACATGTACTAACCCTCTTTCCACCAAATGAAACCTTAAAACTTTCTTCGCCTTGACCTAGTTCCATCTCTGCTGTTTTTGAAAATTCTATTTTATTATAATCATCTTCATTATCGACTAATGATATTAAAAATTAACGAATAATAAAATTGAATTGATGCATCAAAATTTGTATAATTAAATGTCAAACGTTAAACCTCTTACAAACAAGTCTGCGATAAGATAAATCTATTGATAAATCTTTTGTATTACTAAAAGTACTGCCTAATTTCAATTCCACCTCTTTGCCGAAATTCTCTATTTGTTCAGTTATTTCTTCGTGACTCTCTAGATCCGACATTTACCAAAATTGCTGTTTTTTTAATCTCCAATATTAATATTGTAAGAAATAAGATCTAGAAACTTTACAACATGAAAGAACATAAATCTTAAAAACTCACATGATTTATTTTTTGGTTAATCGATTTTCTGGTTTCAACTGATAGAACCGTGAGCAGTTTAATGTTACAGTTTTATATAACAGTCACACGAGATGTTACGCAAATCACATGGATAAAATTTTTCTAAATTACACGAGGAAGTGGCGTTACACTTAATCTTGGAATGGTAACACTAGGGGAGAGATTTTATCTGGCGGTAATAAAACGCGACTAAAGATGACGACTACACCACCAGCTAAATCTATCTTAAATGCGTTATCTAAACTTAGAGCCAAACTTTTTAATAATGTTTATAATCCAACTAATGTACGAACAGGCAACAAAGTTCTCCGACAACGACTCATTGGACCAACGATTACAAATTGGTATCCAAAGCAATTAATATCCGTTCGTGAAATCACAGACATGTTTCCTGAGTTTAATCTAATAAATCAACAAGAGAAACAACGTTTAGATGAAATTGCGAAACGAAAGAAACGCGGAAAAGGTGCACCAAAGAAAGGTTCGACCGTTTTACATGAATAATTTAATTTAAAATTTTTATATAAAGTTCTTTAATAAAATCACTGTAACATTATATCTTTTTTTTAGGAAAAGGAAAACGGGCTACAATTGGCTCGAAGAAAAAATGAAGATAATAATTTACCAAATAAAACATTCAAAAAATATATTAAAACTTCATTTATAATCTATACGAAGATAATTGTCATACCTCTAAACAATTGGATTGATTATTTTTTTAAACATAATTTACATATAAATTATTTATAAACTTGATCACTATTTATTTAAGTTGTTCTTCTCTTTGAAGAATTTCTTTATCCAATTGAATCAATATTGTAGTACGTAATGGAAAACCCTCTTGAGGCAGAGAATGAGCGGTCACCCGAGATGGCTGAAATTTGTAAACGATAATATCATAGTTAAAGTATAGCATTAATATTCGAGAATATTAGCAATTATAAATAACTCACAAATTGGGCACCATCTAAAATTGCTTCGACAATTCCTGCAAGAAACGCGTTACAATTTAATTGTGATAATTCCTTAGGTACAGAAATATATTTGCTTATTAGCGGATCATTGTCTGAAATCATATCTGGTATAATATGATATAAATTAATACGTGTAAAAATATATATATATATATATATATATAAAGATATAACTATACATTCGTCTTCATGCTCTGTACTCTTCTCCAAAGAATCCGCTTGTTTGCCAAAAAGGGCTTTCCAGACTGTCGTATGAATGAAATACAATATACCCAAAACTCGCGTTTCTCTCTTACTATTTTTTTCTCGCCACACAGTTAATTCTAGCAAGCGTGTTCCTACTCGATAGCCAAAATCATTTAGTCTATATAACAATAGTTTAAATAGACGAGAGAATAACAAACACATTAAAAAGTTTTTGCTATGATGTACTTAAAAATTTTAATGATCTATATTTACTTGCGTTCGAGATCCTGAATTCCAAGCACACGCTTTTGCGCATACTGTAACATTTCCGAAAAAAGAAATGCAAAAGCACCTATTCCAACCTGGATTATTGGAATAAGAACTATCATTGAAAAGCTTCTATAAAAAATTCAAAAATTTAAAAAAACTGTTTTTACCTCCATGCCCCTCGTTCTGTTTAAGTTTCTATCGGCGATGGAAACACGCTTTATTAAGCGTGTATCTACTGATGACATTACTGATGCTCTCGAAGCCTGAGACATTTGATATTTACCAAAGGAATACACCTGAATGTATGTTCGTACATACGTACGTACGTGACATTTAAATAACTTGATAGATGTTCATTTTAATTCACATGACTTTATCTCGGCATTAAAATAAGGGGGTATGGCAGAATTAGCCACGCGTTAGAATAGACCCTAGCGTTTATTATCGTAGATTCAATTGCATTTATCACGTGGTTTTGTACCTATATACAGATTTTCGTTATATACATGGGTTCAAGTTAAAAATTTTCCACTTTAAATGCGTGCAGTTTAGTTCAAAGGTGTAAACAATTTTTTATGAGTAGTAACCGATTAAAATGTAGGGATGATCTAAATATATTAAATTTAAACCTCAGAATATCCAGGGTACAATTATCGCATGATTTAAATTGATTTTTATCATCCAAATGAAAATGAAGAAAGAGTCGACACGTGAATTATTCTAGAACTCGATTTACCAATTCCATATTTAATTTATATTAATATAAAATGTGCCTGAATGCTAGTTAAATGAGAAAGAATCCTCAAATTTTAAATGAGTTTTTATTATAATTATACAAATAAATAATATTATTGATAATCTTTTCTGCAATAAGAAAATTTAACTAAATAAAAATAAAACCGTATGATCTAAATTTATTGTACGTAAAGCGAGTTTTTATTTTATAAAACAACATACAAAATCAAATAAATAATTCAGTGAATTCTTAGAAATATAAACTAACAATTCATAAGAAATAATAACATAAATGCTACCTACCTATATCAAACATACCTGAATGTAGGCCACAAGTCTATATTCATTTTATACAGTTTATTATTTTTAGACTTTGAGTCGAAAACCATAATCATTTCCACCTTGATTCTCAAAAATAGATCCTAAAAATGCTTGATCCTCTTCATCCAATTCACCGATTCCATGCGCAACATTTGGAGCCGATGGACTTACAAAAGATTTACGCCTACGAAAACATATGTAAATTAAAATTTATGAGATAAAACATAATATAAATTAAGTATAAATAGAGTAAGTATAAATTAAAGTAAGTATAAATTAAAGTAAGTATAAATCAAGTAAGTATAAATTAAGAGTTTGATTCATACCTTTCACCACCACCTTTTGAAGGCCAAGTTGGAAACATTTCTGGATCCTTAGGCAATGGACTTTCACTAACAATTTAATTTAAAATGTCAATTAATTATAGTTTAAGTTTATTTTATAATCTAACAATAACATAATAAAATTAATTCATACGTAAAATAAGGATGTTTTAAAGCCTCTTCAGCAGTAATTCGTTTTACTGGATCATATGTTAACAATCTTGCTATTAAGTCAATACCATTTTCTGTCAAATATGGAAACCGACTGCGTATTGAATTATGACTTAAAAAAAAATATAATTTATTAGAATATAATATTGTAAAATGTTAATGATTTATAATTCATGAAACTTACGATTGTTTTACATAAGGAATATTTTTAGCATGCGGCAGCTTTGAAAAACCTGGCCATATTTTTTCATTGGGCATGCCTAATAATTTAAATATCTATAAATATTAAAGAAATTTATTAATTACAACACCTAGAAATCCAGTTGAAAAGTGGTGGTTCTTTTTTTTTTAATTAATATAAAGTTACCTTATCTAGTTGGTCAATTTCTGTTCGACCTGGTAATAAAGGTTCTTTATTAACCAGTTCCCCTAATATGCACCCGACAGACCACATATCAACAGCAGTAGAATATTTTTTTGCACCTAATAATAGCTCAGGTGCTCTGTTTTTTGAAAGGAAATAATTAACATAAATGAATATTCAATAATTATTAAATAATTAAATAATTAAATATATAAAAGAACTATTATTATTAAAGTATTACCGATACCAAAGTGTAACAACCAATTCTGTCATTGGACCTAAAGGACTACCATACTTTCTAGCTAAACCAAAATCAGCCACTTTAATCTGTCCTCTATTATTTAATAATAAGTTTGAAGTTTTTAAATCACGGTGAATGATCCAGTTATCATGTAACATTGCGACAGCAGATAGAAGCTGAAGCATTATTGTTTTGACTTCTGATTGTAAGAAAGGACTCTGCATATCCTCCATTAAACTTTTAAGATCATGCTCTATAAAATCCATTACAATAAATATCCTAATGACAATATGTAAGAGATAAATATGTAAGAGATAAATATGTAAGAGATAAATATGTAAGAGATAATAAGGTAAAATTTAAATATGTAAGAGATAATAAGGTATAATTTAAATAAACGTACTGTTTTAATGCATCACCAACAACAATCTCTCTAACATTAACAATGTTTGGATGTTTGGCCAAAAGTAATGTATGTACTTCTCGTAAAGATGTGATAGGAAAGCCGTTTTTTTCTTTATCCAACTTTAATTTTTTCAGAGCAACAATTTCACCAGTAGATTTATCTCTGGCACGAAAAACCACACCATATGCACCTTCCTCAATTCTATTCAACTTTTCATAATTATCAACACTACGACAGGCAGCAAGCATAGGTGGTTTTTGGGAGGATACAGGTTTAATCATTTGTTCAACCACAGATTGTGGAGTTGAAACAGTATTTTCTGGTGGAGTAGCTACTTCAGTGATTTCATTAACAGATTCAGCGATAGAAGAAGTTGATTTTATTGACGGAGATTCAGCAGCAGTATCAGATACTTTTAATCGTTTTACACTTTCAGTTGCACTTTCCTGTTGCGAACCAAACTCGTCAGCTTCGGAATCAACAGTAGCTTTCAAAACTTTTTTCGCGCTACGCTTTTTTTTGTTGATCCCCTTTCGTTCACTTTCTGGTTCCTCATTTTCACTTTCTGACTCCCATTTTGATTTTTTCGTTTTTATTTTTACAGAAGTCGGCGTATCAGTTGAATGTACTTCCGAATGTACTTCCGAATGTACCTCTGAGTGCACTTCCGAATGTACCTCTGAGTGCACCTCTGAAGGTACTTCTGAAGGCATTTCTGGTGTGGCTACATTTACCACAACATCTATTTCCATCGGGTCTCTAGGAGATTCTTTTTCTTTATTCATTTTCTTTAATGATGAATGATGAAGGAAATTCAGAAATTTGTTATGTAAAAAGTTTTATCACGGTTTATCATGTGATAACTTATACAGCTGTAATTGGCAGATTATATAAATCGAAATTTTGATGGTTTATGATAAAAATTTATTATCTTTTATTACGAGAATCTCACTCAAACAAAAATTTTTTTTTTTATTATGATTCGAAAAATTATTATTCAAAATAAATCAATTAATCAAATTAAACGTAGTTTAACAAGCAAAATTTTGACACCACATAATAATAATAATAATAATAATAATGATAATAATAATAATGAAAATATATTTAAACAAAATATTATCATATATCCAACTTCATTAACAATTAATTCATCACAAAATTCATCAACAACTTTGACAGAAAATTTTGACACGAAATTTAGGTATTGTAATAATATAACACAACTTAAAAATTTAGTAAATCGACTTTTTTATAAGTACCACGTACCACATCAACATAGTATAGTTGCGGCTCTTAAAACATGTAGTAGATTAATAGATGAGATTGAATCAAATAAGAATAAACAATCAATTATAAATTCTAATGATAAAGAGATGATTTTAATAAGTTCAATTAATCAAGATTTAAAAAATTATTGGATAGAAATTCCAAAGGATTCTAATTATACAATTGAAGAAATTTTGGAAATTTCGATTAAAATTTTTGAGAAGATACCTTCAAGAAATAAAACCACAAGAGTTTACAACGCATACATTAATGTATTTGGTAGTGCCAAACGAACCGATTTAGCATACGCGGTTTATAATGGGATGTTAACAAGTCATCACATAGTAAAACCAGACATTAATACATATAAAACATTATTAATTGCTTGTGCCAACAAAATGGAACTTGGACGTGCATTTGCAACGATTGATAAGTTTACAACATCAATAATTAAGAAATCATATATAATGGAATTGATTCAATGGATAAAAAATATATCAATCGGAATGTTTGGAGCCAAATGGATGGCATATGGATATTTATTTTTTACACAAGATCTTGACTTTGTAATATCATCAGGAAAAGTAGTAATTATAGGTATAGGAATTGGAGCATTTCTAACGACAAGATTTGCAATGATAACAATGTTGAAAGATATTAAACTTGCACAAGGACGAAAAGCATCGCAAGTAAAACTTGATCTTAATAATGTAAAGTATAGACAACTTTACAAAATGACACCACAAGAAATACGGAATTACATGTTTACATTTTTAATGGGAACATTATTGAAAAATGGTAGCCTTAACGAGGCATTAATAGTTTTGCATCATATGACAAACAATGAAGCACCATTAAGTAAGGTTAGTAGTAATATAATAATTATAATTATACGTATATAGTTATTGGATGCTACTCAGCCAATAACGGAAATTATTTGTAAAATAATTTCATTATCTGGTCTGGCTGAGTAGCATTCAATAATAGATAACGGTATCTTACTAATGATCGTACCAATGAATAACTTTGTTATTTGATGATGTACGATCATAGTAATAAGGTGCTAGATAATGAATTTTTGTTAATACTGTAAATGAAAATTTTTAATAATAATAATTTTAATAATTAAGGAAACATATAATGGTATAATAAAAAATTTATGTCGCATGAAAATGTCAAAGGTGGCACTTGAGACCATTGAGAAATTTCAAGAACACGGATTTCATCCTAATGCAGAAACATTCTTACCTGTTTATAATTCACTTAAAAGGCAAGGGAGTATTGAAGAATTTATTAGGCTGCATAGATTAATGAGGGATAAGAACGTGTTATTAAAATAATTTAATTTAAGAAAATGATATAATAATGGAAGAGGTTACTACAAGATTGATACAAGGTGACTATATTCAAGGTTACTACGTACTCTACACTTACTTAAAGGTGACATAATTGTCATATTGTCACAAGGCAGAACTCAAACTTTTGATGATAGTAAAAAAATTTTTTTTGACTAGCATTAACCATTTCCAAAGTTTGCATTTTTATTTGTCAATAAAAATCACGTAATTCACGCATATTTTTGTAATTCACGCACGCATATTTTTTTTTCTCAAAATCTTTTTACGCTTTTATTGGTTTTACATAGATGCGATTAAACACAAAGTTTCAATAATCAAATTGATTTCAGAAAAAAATTTTTTTTTTTCAAATACTAAACAAAGAAACAGCTTTAACTTTTCCGAAATTGTATTACGCTTGATGACCTAATCAATTTCGAATTTTTTTTTTTTTTATCAATATAGTATTACATTATTTTTGAAACATATTTAAAGATAGATATTTTCTATCTTATGCAACGCCTTAAAAAAACTTTGACGTGAGAAATTTTAATGATTATAACAATGAAATTGATAAACAAAAGTTTGATTAGGTTTAATTGGTACGTGCAAGTTGAAGCAATTACTGAGGAAACAAATTTCGAGTTGAATTCAGGAACAAATAGAATACTTTAAAACAATAGATAATGAATAATGGAGCACAATCGGACCTCTTCAAGATGCAAAATTAGTCCAAGAGTCAAAGGGATGCACAAATTTATACAAAATAGGTAAAGGTTGATTGAACAATGCTTATCGTTGTTATTCCTTTTATTTTTTTCTAGTTTGATCGTTGCAATACTTTAATTAAAACATCGTTTACCACTAACACGTAAATAGAAATATTAATGAGATTTATAGTAATTTGTTCGGATGAAACTTTGTTTCTTTATCAAGGAGTCCAATGAAAAACTTTTTTTAGATCTTTATAGATCCTTATTGGTTGAAGGAATAATTACAAGAATGCTAATTTTTTAGGAAATAAATAAAAATGCTGTTGCGTGACTTTAATATAATTTACCCCCTAGGCATAATCATACGATCTTGTTTAAAATAAGAAAAAATATTTTTTAAGTATAGCATTTGCATGCTTCTATTTAACTTGGATTGTATTTTTAACATTTTTAGTAACATTTTTAATATTCCATTAAGAACTTATGCATTTAGTACACCCAATAATTAAATAAGTACAACAATATAACTTTTTAAGATTAAGGTAAAGGTTAGAGATAAGAATCAAGTATAGTTTTTATAGTAAAATTTCATAGTACCTTCAAAGGTTTGAATTAATACGATGATTATTTTATTTCTTAGTATATACGTTAAATGTACGTCAATACACGTTAAATATACGTTAATAAACATCAAATATACATTTAATATACATTAATATACATTAAATATACGTTAATATACATTTAATATACATTAAATATACGTTAATTACGTTAATATACGTTAACTGTTAATATACGTTAATTACGTTAATATACGTTAATATACGTTAATTACGTTAATATACGTTAATATACGTTAATATACGTTAATATACATTAATTCCGTTAATATACGTTAATTACGTTAATAAGTTAATGCAAGTTTCTATATTTCTCCTACATCTTGCTATGCACCGTAATTTTATGTTTACCGTTTTTTAAATTTCGTTTTTGGTTTAACACGTACTGTACGTACGTACGTACGTACGTAAGTATCTGGCACGTACGGTACCTGGTATATACTGTACTTACAGTACGTACAGCACGTACAGTACGTACAGTACGTACAGTAAGTACGAGCATCTAGTTATTATTTGTCTTCTTTTAGAGTTAGTAACTACAGTAATGTTTTTTGCCAAATCAAATTATACTGTATTCTTTATTATTATTTTTACAAGTTGTCAAAACATTAATGCTTATATTTGCATTTTGTAACCCTGTTTTACATACTCTCTTACTTATTGATTTTTTACTTTTTGGTACGTACTTGTCTGTTTAGTGATATAAAAAAAAACGAAGGAAACAAAACGCATGGTTTGTTTTTTTTTCCTAAAGTTTCTAACGTTACGTTAATCGTGACCTATAATCACATGAAATCGTGTTAATATGTTCTATATTTAGTAAACCTTATGATTTCATGTGCATACGTATACGTAGAAAATCTAATCAAAAATCGAAGTCGTCTTTTTTTTTTTTTTATTACAGGACAAACATGACCCGTTTATTTAATTATTCTCAAATTTACAGTCATATGAACAGATGTTGTACCGCAAATAATATTGGTCTTTTCAGGGTGATTTACACAAAAAAATTTTTGATGAGTATTCTAATGTTAAAAGAATTTCTCATGTTGAAGCTTTATTTTGTTCAATTATAGTCATACTTCCATTCTTCTACTGTTGTAAGTTACTGTAGTTTTCTTATTAATATATATTTAATATATGAGATTAGTTTTATCAATAATCAAGACATTGATCTATTTTTTTAAAGACACAAGTAAAACGACTGGGAATTGTTGGAGCCGGTCAAATGGTATTCAATTCATTGATAATAAAGATAATAAGGATAATAAGGATAATAAGGATAATAAAGATAATAAAGATAATAAAGATAAAAAAGATAATAAAGATAAAAAAGATCATAGAAATAATAAAAATAATAGAGATAATAGAGATAATAGAAATAATAGAGATAACAGAGATAATAAAGATAACAGAAATAACAGAGATAATAAAGAAAATGATTTATATTATATAAACAGGGAATGGGAATCGCTTTGGTTGGAGCAAAAGTTTCACAATTGCCTGTGAAAATTTTGGATTCAAACCCTGAACAGATCAAAAGAGGATTGGGATTAGTTGGTAATTCCTTTCTTTCTATATATTTCTATATAAATATAACCAAGATAATATAAATGATATAAATAATAATGTAGATAGTACAAAAATATAAATGAATTTTTATAATTTATAGACGAATTACTTCGCAAAGACATTGCTAAGGATCGTATCACGGAAGAACAAGCCATTTCTATCAAAAAACGAATCACAACAATAACTGATATTTCCGGATTATCTGATGTTGATTTTGTTATTGAGGCAATTTCCGAAAATGTTGATTTAAAACGAAAAATATTTGAAAATTTGGATAATGTTTTAAATAAGGAATCAATTTTGGCTACAAATACTAGCAGCATTAGTATAACAAAGATCGCAGCTGCTACGAAAAGGCCTGAAAAGGTATTGCTTTCTAAGTGATTCAAATTAATTAATTAAAAGTATATAAATTATATATAATTATATTTAATTATATTTAATTATAATTTATATATATAATAATAATTTATCAATTAAGAATTAAAATTTTAAATTATAAATTATAGGTTATTGGAATGCATTTTATGAACCCTGTGCCAGTGATGAAACTTGTGGAAATTATTTCGGGATTAACTACCTCTGATGAAACTTTAAATATTACGAAACAACTAGCAGAATCTATGGGCAAAACTTGTACTCAATCTTTAGATGTTCCAGGATTTATTGCAAATAGATTGTTGATGCCTTATATCAATGAAGCTATAATTGTGCTTGAACAGGTATAATTATCATTTAATTTTAATTAATTTTAATATCATAATTAATATAACACTAATTATATAATACCTATATAATACCTATATAATGCTTTTATTACTATATATTAATATTAATATACGCGATTATTATTATTATTATTATTATTATTATTATTTTAAGGGCATAGCAACACGAGAAGATATTGATACCACTATGAAACTTGGTACTAATACACCTATGGGACCTTTGACATTGGCCGATTTTATTGGCCTTGATACGTGTTTGGCTATTATGAAAGTATTACACAATGAGATTGGCGAGAAATATAGACCCGCCATATTATTGCAAAAATATGTAGATGCAGGGTGTTTAGGTAAAAAAAGTGGTAAAGGATTTTATGAATACAATAATTAAATTCTCGATATCGATATATCTCGATATAGTAAAGATTCGACAATCTTTACTCGGGTCGGGTATTATTAAATTATCCGGTTATTCGGTTAAATTATTATATATTTTTAACAATGATTTCTACCCGGATCAAATCCCTAGATTTTATATAATGAAAACTTCAATAAAGTGTGTATAGTATTCTTTATATATATATAGATCTATGATTTCATTATATAATGTGTAATAAATATATATATATATTTGAACAAAAAATGAGAACAATGAATGGTAATGAAGAATCCTTTTTCATCGTGGTATTAGATTTTTTTTTTAATTATTAGAAATAGGTTTTGTTCCGATTTTGTTATATGTTTTTTTTTTTACCGCGTATAAAGATGGGGTTGAGTCAATAGAAATCAAGCAAATTTTTTCTAAGTAAATTTTTTGAAACTTTAAACAATGATAACTAAAACTTTATCAAATTTTATAAAATTTTTTTGAAATAAATGCTACATATTTGTAAAATTCATTTAAAAATTTTTTTATTAAATTTGATTAAGTTTTTATTGAATTATTGTTGTTTAAAGTTTCAAAAAAATTTCAATAAAAACAATTTGCTTGATTTCTATTGACTCACCCCCAGATAGTACCTTCAGTTAACACGCCAGTTAACACGCCAGCTAACACGCCAGTTAACACGCCAACAAATTAATACTAACATGCCAATTAACATGATCGTAAGTTCCAAAAATCAAATTACCAAAATTCACGTGTTTCATTGTATTCTAACGCGTTAGTACAATTATATCTACATTAATTTGATTGAAATCGATAATTAGAATGGAAGAATATTTCATTCATTGATTTACTCATTCATTCATTCATTCATTACATTACATTAAAAAAATTTATACATTAAAACTATTTTTATCACGATTTAAACTGTTTTCTGACAAGTCCGATTTTCTTTTTTTCATTTAATTTATGATCACCCGATCCTTGTCATTTTTTTTTTAATTCTTTTACCTAACAACCAGATAGACGGAAAATCATTGTCATCAGTTATTATTTAAAACTTTACATATAGATTAATTAAAATGGATTAACTTTTTTTGTATATATTATGATTTTTAATTTATCACTTTAAAGTATTCAAAAAACCGAATGTACAGTACGCGATTAATAATATATATATATTATAATTCGTTGGAAAAAAAAGAAAAAAAAAAAGGTTGAGACACGGTAGATCATCGATTGTCATATGAAATTGTATACTCTTTTAGATGTATTATGAATGTCAAAAGAGTCGATTGCGTAATAATTGAAGTAATAATTGAAGTAATAATTGAAGTATAATTGAAGTAATAATTGAAGTAATAATTGAAATTGAAATAATAATTGATTAAAGTAATCATTGATTGATAGGCAAGTCAAATCTCTATTTTCAATTCTTAATGTGAGATGATTTGTACTTCTTTTAACATCATTTAATTGAATCAAAAGAAGAGTGTATATTATAGTATATATGAGTACCGTCAAGAGAAAACCTGCAAATCTTATTTAATAATATTTACGGGGTTTCTCCTGGTGACACTCATATTATGGTATATAAACGCGCTATAGATATGAGTTTAATGCAGATATGAGTCAATGGGCACGCGACCTTATCATATTATCATTTTCTTTTACCATTTCCTCTGAATTGCTTCTTTTTTTCTAAATTGGTTTCTAATTGACTTTTTTTTGTTTTCCAATTTTAAATTTTTTATACAAAGCTCCCTAGGTAAACTAGGTAAATGATGTGACGAAGTACGGGATGAATGAATGAGAGTGAATGAATGAATGAGTGAGTTGAGTGAATGAATGAATGAATGAGTGAGGGAATGAATTGAATTATGTATGCATAGTACATTATAAACACATTATAGGCTTTGTAGACTTTATACATAGATAAATTTATATAATGATCGTTACAACGAACAAAGCATTTCGAATTTATTGTTACATAATCCAATATTTTCAAATATTTACAAAAATGAAATGAAATTTTCGGAGATAAACGCGTCAAATTAAAAAGGGTCGTTAAAAAGGGTTATTAGGAAAAGAAATTAGATATGAATTGATAAAACCGATAAAGTACAGATAAAGCATTTCTTTCTCCGTATAAATAAATGCATACCCGAGTGATGGAAAACGAATGCTGCGATTTCAAAGGTAAATAACAAGGGAATAGCGAAAATGGAAAGTTGGTTGTTACAATAAATATATAGAGAAATGGTGATTTCATAGATTTCGAAGATGACATAATTCGATAAATAGTAATATTCACTTTCTTATATGGAATTTATTTAAAGAATGCAGAGAACAATAGGCAAGGGGTACAGTCACACGTACATCGGCTCCATTTTTTTTTTCCTCTTTTCATTTATTATATAACATTGTGAAAAAATAAAAGTGCGATAACTAATTTGTGATAGGAAAATTAATGTGAACCAAACGTGTACATTGGATAGAACATTGTATACGTACGTAGAACATTGTATGTATAAATCATTATAGTAATTATAGTAATTATAATAATTATAATAATTATAATAATTATAGTAATTATAGTAATTATAGTAATTATATATAGTATATATAGTACGTATATCGATATATAGTAATCATATATAGTATATTAATTATTGTATCTAACATATCATTATCATTGTATCTTGGTATCTAACATACCATTGTATCTAGTATCTAACATACCATTGTATCTAGTATCTAAATTATCATTGTATCTAACTTTTTTTTTTAATATATAAAACATATAAAAAAAATACACGTTATAAAACATTGTATCGATGAGAACAATAGAAATGGAGAAATTTTGATAATGGAATTTATTATTATTAATAATACCAATTTCAGAATTTCGAATTTTAAATTTATCCAATTAAATAATTAAAATTATTTATTACAACATATCAATATCCGAATAAGAATTTAAATTCTGTGGTGGTGCATTACAAAACCCGATCAAAAAAAAATCAAAAAATCACAAAGCGAACAATAAAGTTTTTTAAGGCTTTACCCTTGTTATCCAAATAAATTTGTATCGTGTCGGAAAATTTGCCATAGTTTCAACAATAAATAAAAAATCAAATAAATGCAAAATTCTGCATTATAAAAGTAAAATGAAAACCATGAGAAAAGCAAAGGAAAAAAACGTTATTATCTATTAAAACTATATAAGAAATTGATGCAATGTATATTGGTGATCATCAAATTATCCATCTCGCCTTGACATTGTTCTTTTCAACAATAATGATCATGCGATGATCCTTTTTTTAGATTCTTTTAAAGTAATCTGGGCTGAGTTTCCAAAAGTGATACAGAAAGAAAACTTATTCATCTTTATTCTTTGATAAATGTTTGATGAATTTTAATAAAAATTTGACACAAGCGGATTTTAAAATTCTATGTGATAAGCATAATGTGATAATTCTAATACATTATAAATATATATATATATATATATATAATAATTATTATTATTCATTATACATTATATATATACACGTATACTTATTATTATTCATTATAAATTATATATATTTATTATTATTACTATTATTTATTATTATATATTTATTACGTATTAGTATTATTATTATCGATTTATCATCATGCATTTATAAATTAAAAATAGACCATTGTCCTTGATTTCATACAGATCGTCTTCCACATGTGAATCTTGAAGCTTTGGTAAAAGAAAAAGCCACGCGATGCTCGTGAAGAATTTCTTATTGATACTGTAAAATTTTCGGAGATTTATCGTTTATAGCAGTTATTATTGATAATAAATATCGGATATTGGATACGTAATGCGTATATCATCTTGTATCCATCAATATTCAGACAACCCGTGCAAACAATTTGAATAGCAATTTCAGCCACTTGGAATTGCATAGTAATAAATACGAAATGATCTTATTCTATAATTCCATTTATAATTCAATGATTGGATTTTCTACATTATTTAATATGGCACGCCTCTGCAACTGACTAATGCAACTTATTGATGCAATTAACTAACGCAATTGACTAACGCAACTGACTTACGCAACTGACTTACGCAACTGACTTACGCAACTGACTTACGCAACTGACTTACACAAATGACTGATGCAAATGACTGACGCAACTGACTGACGCAACTGACTTATGCAACTGACACTTAACGTCGTTGCTTCTTATCGTTATAATTTGGCTGTGTGATAAGAAATGATGGTATAATGATAGTATGCGCCATAATTAGTAATCTCTGTGTTACCTTTGTTATGTAAGACAGTTTCGGATTTAAAACCCGCCACAAAAAAAATACAAAAAAAATGAAGAATCATTTAAGAATTTAAAGAATGTCAAATAAAGTAACTGTAATCTTTCATCTTTGTAATTTAATTGACAGACTTTTTTTAAGTTTTGTCATTTTTCCTTAGTTCGTTAAATAAGAGTATAATAGATAATATTTGTTTTGATATTGTTCTCACATTCAATTTCATTGTTCTCAAATTTGGTCGGTTTGTTACTTGAGTGTGTAAATATCAAATATTTGGTACGTACGTACTGTAAGTACCCGATTCTACAATTTTTTTTAACATCCTAAATAGCTCTAAATATCCTTAAAAAATATTCCTTAAAAAGGTTTTAGGTATGTTCCCAGATTTACGATTATTCATAATGACAGATAATGGTTCCCAAATTACATTATATGTTTAAATACGCATAAGTATAAAGCTTTGATTGTTCTAATTTAGTTCAGATTTACCAATTAGTAAATAAGGTTTCATCGGTACCCTTGAAAATTTTGAAACAATAATTTCGACAATAATGACAATTCCTTGAAACTTGTACAAAAAAAATTTTTTCAGATTACAATACAATAATTTTGATTGGTTGATTTTTATATGTCGTAATAATATGAATTTTAACCGATTGAGTTTTGGCGCAAAAAAAAAAAAAAAGTTTTCATGTTGAACATTCTGATATTTTTATTCTTATTGAAGTTATCGATGAAAGTGTAATTTTTTTCTTTTTTTTTTTTTTAACATTTTTAGAAATTTTTTTTAAACGTGTTAAACGTTAAACGTTATACGCGGTTATATGTCGTTGTTATGTAGGTAGGAATAATTTGATAAATCTTTACTTGATTTGGAAAATGTATGCGTTTTATTTATTTAAAATAAAAAATATTTTCACAATCTTCCTTTAAAGGTTTTCGAAATAATAAATAAAGTAGTAGATTTACATCAGATTTTCTTTTTCATGATAATCTCAAAAAAGAACTTGCTTATATCTTTTAAAGATTTTGAAACACACATGGAAATATTATAAATACATTATAGATACATTTGAACTCATTTGAACTCATTTAAACACATTTTCGAACATCTCCTGGGAACTTTTTTTTTTTAGGAAAAAATTAAGATCGTCGAATGCATTCGCTAGCTTAAGATTAAAAAATTGCGATTGTAACCTAAAATTCTGATACGTTCTTTTTATGATCGTCTTACATATACGGCAATTGGTCAAAGAGTAAGTTATCATTAGTTCAAAAGAAATAGAGAGCATAAAGCACTTAATTTATTTAGGAAGTACGAAACCTAACTTTAAAAAAAGGTTAGAAAGCTTTACGTTATGTAACACAAGCATGAAAGAAAAATTTCGGTTAATAAAGTAATGTAGAATTGGTTAACCTAGCATACATACAAAAGTATGCTTTTAAAACATTCGAAAAATTGACCCGTATTCACAATAACAATAAATAATAACAATAACTGATAATATTAAATATGTAATACGTATATAAATATATTATATACTTGGTATATTATATACCTGATATATTATATACCTGGTATATTATACCTGATATACCTGACGTGTAATATATAATACGTAGCAATAATCATAATAATAGTACTAACAATAGTGTTAACAATTACAATAACAATAATAATACGGTAATAACAGTAATAAGTATTCATAAGCATAACATAGTGACAGCAATAGCGATAGCGATAGCAATAGCATAATATATAACACGTTATTAATGATTTATAAATGATTAAAGTTTATTTTTCAAGCTTTATTAAATTGTATTAAAAAGTTTGATTATAGCAAATATGACATAATATTGTAAGCTTGCCCATACTTAAATTCTGATTTTTTTTTTATATTTAAAAAATGAAGAATGAAGAAAAAAAATAAACAAATACTTACAAAAAAAAAAAATAAAGTAAAAAAAAAAAATAAAATAAGAATAAAAGAAAAAAAATTCAATAAACAAGAAATCAAAAAGCTGTACAAAATAATCGCAGTATATACTAGAAGGGAAAGCTTATAAATATTTTCATGGATCCTTGAAGTTTATAGCTTGATTGAACATATATATATATTTTTTATATTGTTCTTTTTTTTTTCTTTTTTTTTTTTTTTACTGCATTTTCAAATTTTTTTTTTTTTTTGATTTTCGTCAAGGGGGTATAATAAAGAGGGAGGAAGGAAAAACGCTATGTCGAAAATGATTGAAACAATACTAAATGAAATAATTTACAGAAAAAAAAATATATAATGAGAAATTCTTTGATGAGTTTATAAAAATGATGATTAAAATTATTATTATTGTTGTGAATTTTTTTTTGATTTTTTTTTTTTTTCCTCTGATTCGGATCTATCTCCAAAGTTATGTATGAGATTGATTTACGAAAAGTTCAACAAGTTATGAAAAGAATAGTTTTTAAAATAATAATAATAATTAATAATAAATGATAATAGTGACTTTATTATTATTATTTATTATTTATTATTATTATTTATTTAAAGTCGATCGTCGAAGACAACAGTATCCACTCTTGATATGCTCTTTATTCGGATGTTTTTCATGCAAAAGAATGGGGATGATGATAAGGTCGAAACGAATTTGTCGGGTCATCATTCAAGAGAAATCTGACCGACATTTTTTCCGATGAGCCTTCAGATGTGGATTTTTTTCTCGGCTTGGTTTTTGTTGGACGTCTCGGGCAATAAACGTAATTAGGATATAATTTCATGTGTTGTTCCTTCTCGAATCTAGCTTTTTCTGCGTAAATTTGTTTTACAGTCTGTGGTTCGTTTGCCCATTGATCGGCAGCGGATTTCGAAATTCGAGATAATTCAGAGAGAAGAATGTTTGGATTTTGTTCTTTGATCTTCTTTTGAAATTCTCGACGGTATATCATAAACGAATTTAAAGGTCGGGGCGGAGTATCCCTATTTCTTCTGCGCTTTGTAGCTCTTTGAGAAAGAGGTGGTGTCATCATTACAGATGGTGTATTGATATAGTTTATTTGCTGTGAGTTGTTGAGTTGATGTTCGTTATTAGTTGTTTCTGTCAAAGCACGTTTGTTAAGTGTAGAACGAGATTTGATCATTAGACGTGAGTTGCCGATGTTGTCGATATTGTCGATGTTTGTCGATGTCGATTTTTTTTTATATTTTTTTTTTTTAAAAAAATAAAAACAGGACGGATGATGGTCTTTAAATACTTTTGTGGTTTTACAGACCTTGTTTGTATTAATAAGGAAAATACTAAAATTACTACAGTAATTTTTGTGCAGAATAGTATTTCAACTTTAAAAAAAAAAAAAAGGTTACAAGAGTCAAAGCGTACTTTTTTTTTTTATGTTGTGTTAATGGAAGGTACTGTGTAAATCAAAAAGGTCAAAGTGAAAAGAATAAGATCTGGGTAAAAATTTTATAATGTATTTTTTTTTTTTGCTATTTCGAATTTATTATTTATTAAATTATTAAATAATTTATATAAAATCAAATTTTTTTGTTGTTTTTTTTTTTTTTTTTTTTAAAACGAGAAGCTCCCTTATATAAGTTTGGGACAATGATATATTATTTTTTAATATAATAATATATTTATTTAAGTAAATAAAAAATATGTTAACTAAACGTAAAACAATTAAACTATTACAATTATAAATAGAGTGTATATATATTGGTGATTGGTGATATAAAATTATAAGCTTATAAGTGATAAAAAAACAATTAAACAAAATCGTTATTATGATTTGCAATAATGGACAGGGGTGTTATAAAAGGAAAGATTTATATTTAGCATATAGATCCCCAATTTTAGTCAATTTAGTCAAATTGGTCAAATTGGTCAAATTGGTTAATTTGGTCAATTATAGTGTGGCGTCCGGTAAGTTACAATCAAAGGAGTTGAAAGGGTAAAAAGTTTAATAAAATTTCAATAAGAACTTTTTTTTTTTCAAGATTTAAGATATGAACTTTAAGATTTTCTATTCGTCTTTGTCGGTGAAATTCAATCCCTTTATATAAATTCATCGTATTAAAGATTACTAGTAAAGGTTCCGTCATAGGGGTAAGAAGCTTTTTACGTGTATTCCCTTATTCGCCTTTGAAAGATTTAAAAAACATATACCCTGATTGGCTAAGAAGAAAAGAATGTTTTATATGTGCTATTTTCCGCATTGTCTCATTTTGCACAATGATGATATTCTATTTATGTATCTAATTTATATTACATGTTGAATATAATATTGAAAAACAAGTCTCGCAGCCGAACATACATAAAATATGTATAATATCAGCATTATAACTTTATATTTATTTTATTGTTCATATACAGTAGATTTACTTGATAATACAGTAATACAGTAAGACAGTAAAAAATTTGATAAAAAATGATATAAATGATATAAATTATATAAAATTGTAAAACTATAAAACTGTAAAAAGGTGATAAAACAAATGGGTTAAATATTTAACATATTTAGTAATATAAATTGTAGTATATATAAATATTATAGTAAAACAAGTAAGTATATCAAAGATTAATAGTAATGAAAACAATTGTCAATGAAAAGAATGTTAATGCAATTGTTGCTTTATACACTTTTATCCACTTTTATCTACATTTAACCTAAATAGATGTTGCTCAATGCGCAACTCTATTATCAAAAACGAAGAATGGTAAAAAAAGCAAGTCAGTGATCTATCTTGCAAAACGTGTGATTCCTTTTTACTAATATATCCGTGGTTCCCGTACTTTTTTAAAAATTGAGAAACAAGGGGGAATATGACCGTCATTACGCCAAGTAATCATAATTATATAAATTGAATCTGCGCTTTGTTAGATCCACTAAAAAAGATCGACTCAGATATTCAATCGTGTTTATTCAGGATAAAATTGACAATAATAGTATAATTACCGATGCAATGTGTTAAAGTACGTAAAAATATGTATAATTAAATGTGTATAAATGTAAATGTATATAAAATATGTATATAACTATATAATTATAATATATAACTATAGTATATAACTATATAGTATATAACTACAGTATATAACTACAGTATATAACTAGAGTGTATAAATGTATAAATGCGGATCAAAAAAAAAAATAAAAAACTTTCACATTTACCGCATTTGTATTCGTACATAATAACTAAAGTATATATGTGTAGTAAAAGTATATGATTAGAAACTTTATTATCGATATCAAACAATTTTCTTTAAGCTATGCATAATGATAATGAATGAAGATTATGAAGATTACGTATTTTCAATACGGATAATATCTCCATATGGGACAGTTCTGTTGTCATACTGGTCGAGGGTCTTATGACTGGTCCTTTGAGATAATTCTATTTCCCTACCCCCCCCCCCCCTTGCATCTCTTGCTCAGACAAATTTAAAAAAACGATGACGTAAAAATCATCAAGTCATCCTTTGATCATCATTGGTGACCTTAATTAATTTTAATTTCGGAATAAGATTCCTTTTTATTTCAGAAAAAATTATTTTGGGAAAATTATCGATCTTTCTAAATTCTTTTGCCTGTAGTCTAATGATGTCAAATGCCAAGATAAGATTTGATATTAAAAATATGTATCGACATTAATTAACCCATGTTTTACGTATCTCATCTTAATTATCCTAATTATCTTTAATTATCTTAATTATCTTAATTTATGCAATTATCTTTAATTATCTTAATTACCTTAATTTATGCAATTGATAAAAAAAATTCATTATCAATACATTGGATTTAATTAGAATTCATGTTTTAAGAATTCGTGTGATGCTATAAAAAACATCCCGGAGATCACCGATACATGTGTTTCGATATTCGATAAACGATATAAATGATATATATAAATAAATGATATAAATGATATAAATGATATGGAGGATAAGTGTGAATAGATAATGGATGATATTAATGGATGATATTAAGTGAATATTAAATAAATATAGAGTGAATGAATATTAAGTAAAAATATAGTGAATGAATATTAAGTAAAATATAGTGAATGAATATTAAGTAAAATATAGTGAATGAATATTAAGTAAAATATAGAGTGAATGAATATAAATGCTATTGACGCAATAATACAGTTTTAAAAAAAACTATCAAAAATTCCCCAATAGATTTTAAAGATTTTAATGGTTTTAATGAGTCTAATTATTATAATAGAAACTAACGAAACTAACGAAACTAATGAAACTAATAAAACTAATAAAACTAATAAAAACTAATAATAAACATTTATTAAAGTTTATAAATAAAGACGAATCGGGGACATAGAATAAATCACATGATTTGCCGATAAGATGGTAATGATTAGATGTGGTAAATTAAGAGTAACAACCAAAATAAGTTGAAAAAGAAAAACTACGGAAAAATTTGTTTATTTTGCTGGTAAAATCGGCATGGGCATGTAATAATTATTTAACGTACGTACGTACGGTTACTACGGTTAACACCGAATTATAAAAAAAGAATATTTGTGCTCTCCACGAATATTTTGTACGACAATTAGGTTTAAAACCGTTAGCATGGAATCCAATCAATTTATTTCCGTGTTACGATGTGAGATGACGCTTTTCGTACAGCGGGTTAAATTTATTGTTTGTGGTATCTTGTGTTGAATATTTTTTTTAAAAAAAATACTTATGGATTTGATTCCTCGTGGTGCGATTCTTTTTTTCACCGTTGCATGCTTCTTTTATTTATTAATATAATTTAAAATTAATATAATTAATATCGAGTTTTAAATGCATGCCAAATTTAATAATTCAAATTGGATAAACAATGCATCATAGGCATCATAGTTAATATTACTTTACGAACCATAATTTACATTCTTAAGCTAGTTTACGCTAATATATGTAAAATGACCACCTAACACTTTTTATGTGACTCTTTTTTCCTCACATCGGTATCATGACATTTTTGAGCAGATAATGTATGTTAAAATTATTATTTGTACATATGATTGTGATATAACACTATCTCTACATTATCTTTGCACTATCTTGTATTTCCCTTATTTCCTATATATTTCTTTTTGTTTTGTGTATTTCTAATGTTACCGTTATGTTACCGCTATGTTATTGCCTATGTTACCGCTATGTTATTGCCTATGTTATTGCTTTATGTTATTTCCTATGTTATTGCATGTTGTTGCTTGAAATTAGAAATACTATGATGCAGGATCTCCAAAACGTTAGAGATTAATTTCTAATTTTAATAAAAAGTACTAAAGTACAGAAGTACATTAAGTACATACGGAGGTAGCAAAGAATTCGGATAATTATAATCCAGTCATATAATATTACTTTTGTTACAATCTTTAATATTTATTATATATATAATATTTTTAAAACCTTTACCTACTACTGTACTATAACAGATAATCTATACCTACTACTGCACTATAATCTATACCTACTATTGTACTATAATCTATACCTACTACTTTAATATGCACATTCTTGTTATTATTATCACGAGTTTCTAGTAATAAAACAATGTTTTCTAAAAAATCAGATTAATCTCCTTATGATGACGTTGCGCGACCAGCGTGGTTGAACGCGACATTTGTTTAAGCATCTACAAACCGTACGCATCATTTTAGCATAAATTAAATGTGTTGTTTATCATCAAACACTATTTTTCCCCTTGATCGGTTTCATCTATGACCTATGAAATCTTTGTACTGTTTGATATTACTGTATCATTTGTTTCATTAGTAATCCAGGGATACCATTTCCAAATATTTATACATTAATTATTTATCTATCAATAACTTTATCACGAACCTTATCAATTCATGATAATAAAATAATAATAATACTACATAAGTGTTTTATTAAATGTTTTGTATTCTTATTCTTTTTTTTTTCTTGTTGCAATATTTCATGAAACCAAGTAGTTGCATTGATATATTTGCATTGATATGGTTGCATTGATATAGTTGCATTGATATATTTGCAATATGGTTGCATTGATTTACAAATTTCTAAAATTAACCGGTTAAAAAAAACTTTAAAGTATTGGAAGATTAGGTTATACATGATTTGATATCCGAATTATAATTTAATACAAATTTAATGCGGTTATGTTATGCAATAATGTCATCCCTTTGTATTTTTTTTTATTTTTATTTTATTTTAAATTTTATTTTATTTTTATTTTTTTTTATTTTTCTATTTTTTGTATTTTTTTCTATTTTTTTCTATTTTTTCTATTCTCGGAGAAGTTACTTTCTTCGTAGATTTTTTATGATGATTGTCGGATTTTCGGAAGTACTGCTAAATGCAAGCACAATTTATGAGAACCTCTTATCTTTTTTTCTTTAAGATTAATTTACTGCATGCATAAAAAAAAAAAAAAAAGCTTATTGAATACATTTATAATAATGACGTAAGTTATATTTGCGCTGCTCCGAGGAACTTTTTTATGCTTTAGGTAGCAGATCAAATCCTAATCAACCCATGAAATTTGAAAATCATAAGCAGAGTAACCCACACTTTTAATTAATGAATAAATTTTATGAGCATAAAACGTAATAAAATTTTCAAGCTTACAAATGATTATCAAATCATATCATTAATGTTAGTAAATCATATCATTAATGTTAATATTTAACGTTAATCTTTATAAAAAATATTTGATTAATATTTTTTTTTTTTCAGCATGTATACGTAGCATGTATAGCATGTAATAGAAATATTACAGTACAAATGATATAAATGATCCCCGTTTTGCATTAATGTTTTCTGCTCGATATCATAACGTATCGTAACGTATCGTAATGTATCGTAACGTATCGTAATATATTGTAACATATCGTAACAGGTAACAGGTAACAGGTAATGTATCATAACGTATCGTTAAAAAAAAATTACATATTTTAGACGCGAAATACATCGATTCATTGATTCAACCATATTTTTCATTACGCAATTGAACTTTAAGTACATATTGAACTTTACGCAATTGAACTTTAATTTACGAATACACAAATTGAACTTTAATTCAGGAATGCACAAATTGAACTTTAATGCAAATACACATATTGAAATTTAATACGCAGAACTTTAATACACAAATTGAACTTTAATGATAAATTTCAAACCGGTCTTTTTCCAATTTTAGCTAATTTAGTCTGATCAAAAAAGGGGGGCATACGTTATTTATGAAAGTGATTAACGCGATTAATTCATGTGATTAATTTCCGAATGAAAAAATCACGTACTATCTTATTATCTTATTAAAATATATCGATATATAATTATTAAATATTATATATAAAAATGTGGTACTAATCTTAACCGCCAAAAAATATAACGCAATATAGCAATATAGCATTACCTGGATTGTCAACTCTTTTTGCTTTGCCCCCCGGGCCCTCTACTCCTTAAATCTCATGATTACTAAAGAATTGAATACCTTATTTACTTTTTTCACACGCTCCTTTACACACAATCGTTTATATACAATCGTTTTGTACAATTGATTTTACATTCGACTTTAAAATCTTTTCTACAGCAATAATTTATGTAAGTAATAGTATATGTAATAATAGTATGTAATAATAGTGTATAATAATAGTATGTAATAATAATATGTAATAATAGTATGTAATAATATGTAATAGTTTATATCAAAGTCAGCCCAAAGTCAGTCAGTTCATAGTCTTTAATATAGTTACAGTCTTTTCATCTTTACAATCGTACGATAATGAAGACAATGAATCGGCGCCTTTGATTAAAATTAATACACAATCATCCTAAATTAGATATATGCTTTCAAAACAAATCATTAACCTGTTTTTTTTGATACATACACAAAAGCAACATATTTTTTCTTATTTTCCCTATAAGGTATAATTTTTCAAATAATTTTTATATTCATTGGTCATTCTCAAATTAACCTTAATAATATTTTTTTCTCTTCTCTACAAAAAGACAATTGGAAGACAATTGGAATAAACATGGTGCCGAAAGGAAAGTGCATAAATATACAGATGTTAATAATGTAAATAATGATGTACGCGTGATTACATTGTCATCCACCAAGAATTCGAATTCTCAAAGTCTCACAATCACACGAACAATCTTTTTTTAAAAAAAGATTTTCTAACAAAGGAATATTATTTTATTACTAATGTTGACTAATGTTGAATGTTGACGGTGATGTGATAATGTGCAAATCTGTTTGTAAAGTTACGCCAATATTCGGTCAGCCTAAACATGATAAAAAATTTGTTACATTATATCAATTATATGGTTACTAATAGTTACTTGAATAATTACTTGAATAATTACTTGAATATTTACTTGAATGGTTACTTGAATGATTACCTTGAATGATTACTTGAATAATTATTTGTGATTTATGGATGAATTTTTATGCCCTTTTTTTTATAAAAGAAACTTCGGTGATTCCCATTGTTCTCCCTAGCCACATTTGTTTATTTATATTAAAACCGGCTTGATGCCGCCGTTGATCTACTTAATCTACTTTATTAAAAGTTTATAAATAATAATAATTTCAGGGGTTATTAAATAATGACATTTTATCATATTGATATCAATATTGCTATATTGGCAGTTTATTTTATTATATTTATATATAAAGTGATAAAATTTCGGTACAAAGTTGATAAATTTGTTAATTTCGTGTTAACATCAGGAATCATTAAAATCACTATAACGATTAAGGTTTATCAAAAGTCTATTTTTAAAAAAAATCATACCGTATAAAGAATTATAAAAGAATTATAGAAGAATTATAATGATTTAATGTAATGTCTATATATTTTAAATATATTTTAAATATCTTATATATATTATATATATATTATATATATATTATATATATATTATATATATATTATATATATATACATATATATATATATATATATATATATATATATATATATATATATATATATGCAGATATATATGTAATTATATATGTAATATATATATATACATATATATATATGTAATATGAATATAATATGTATGTAAACTACGATGTGTTTTTAAATCTTTTAAAATTTTTTTTTCAATAATAAAAACGCAGCAAATCAGTAAAACTTGAAATAAGTCATTATACTACGTATAATCGGTACCTTTTTTCGTATAATTTCTTATGATATAAATATACTTCTTTAAAAGTATAATTAGTTCGCTTATCTTAATTTCACAAACCAATCTTATACCACGTTTAATCATAGATCATCGAAAAATCCACGTGGGAATATATAACCGGATTAAGATGCATGTAATTTAACGATTTTTGATCTTCCATATATTTATCCTTTTTTTGGTATTGATAAACGATGAGTGTCATTGCGCAGTTTGACGAAGCGTGGGTTACGCACTATTAATTTTCTATTTAAAAAATTTAATAATTAATAATATATTAATAATATATTAATAATATATTAATAATTAAAAATTATTCAATTCTCTATACTCCATTCTTTTCCCTTTTTTTTTATTCTTAAATAAAAAAATCAATCTTTGTGATCTTTGTGGAAAGTTATTGACAAAACATTATATTCACATTATCGTTATTCTACAAATATTTCGTTAGTTTCCGAGTCATCATGTTACCTGACGTTAACCGTTATTAGATTACTATGACTTGACGCATGATTCTTCATGGTCATTATGTAATGAATATAAACTGATTCGTCAAAATTAGACCACATGTACCTTTAAATATCCATAATTAGCATTACGAACTACATAAACTTGGGGATGACGAACTGCGAACTTGAGAATGAACTTGGGGAATTTCCTACTTACTACCTACAATATTGCTATGATGTTAATGTTGATATTACGATTATCAAAAAATTATTAATCCTTTTTTAGAATTATCGAAATGTGTGTTCTTTTTTTACAACATAAAACTGTAACATACGTATTATTATTATTATTACTGTATTATTATTGTATTATTATTGTATTATTATTATTATGAATATTCGAAATATGTTTCTTTTACAACATATGTACTATGACTTATTATTATGGTAATAAAGTATTACAAAAGAATTTAAAAGAATTTTTTTTTAAAAAAATCGATATTTCTATTAATATTCATTATTGACAAAACATCGGAATAGTCAAGTCCTGTGATTATTTATTAAACCAAATTTATCAATTAGATCGGATCTTACAAAAGTATTTTATGGAAATACCATTTTTATAATGAATGAAGGTTAAATTTAAACTCTATTTCAATTATTTCTATTCATTTCTATTCATTTCTTATTCATCACTATTATTCATTTCTTATTCATCACTATTATTCATTACTATTATTCATTACTATTATTCATTAATATTCATTACTATTTATTGCTATTCATTACTATTGCGGAGCATTCTGATCAAGTAAACCGAAATCCAATTAAAGAGTGCATTTGAGCAAGTGAAACATTAACAAGGTACATCTTTGACGATTATAATAATGTTAAGTCTTATTTAGATTAGATCACGATTTTAGTTTTTATGTTTCACTAGTTCATGCCGGCATTGTTCGGATCCTCTCAATGATCCTCCTTGCTACTTTTAAACTTTACATCTCTATCTATGATTCACATTAATTTAAAATTTAAACAAAAAAAAAAAAACCTTATCGTACTTTTTGATAAGCATCAACAAAATATTTATTCATCTGATCTTAGAATAAAGGAAAGTAAAACTTGAATATTAGATTCACAATTTCCCTTTCTCGGTCATTCAAAAAAAAAAAGTTACGTAACGAGTACAATGTTGCATGCATGTATATGCGTTGTTGCCGTTGTCCTCATTGTAATAGCTTAAAAGGTTCAATGTATCTTTTTATATCCTGTTGTTTTCTTTTTTTAGAACACTGATAAAAAAACTTTACGAATTAAGAATATCCACCATGAATATGGCTGGATAATACTTTTTTTGAAATATATCGATACCTATAACGATAATATCAATATGATTTTACCTCGGTTTCTTTTATGCATGCTTAATAAATAAAGTTAATTTCCTATGATATTTCATCTCCTTCGGTTATTACATGCACAATGTTAATAATTTTTGTATAATAAGCAGAAACCGCAATTAAGGCCTAACCATTATTCTTTGCTTTTTTCAGTATATAGAATAATAAAGCACATGGTCACACGCTTTCTACGTGTCACAATTTGGTACTATTAAAATCCTTTGCATTAACTTTTAGTGCGTACGTAAGTACGTACATAATACTGATACTGATATTTACGTACGTAACGTAACGTAACGTAAAGTACCAAGTCAGTATGTCAAGTATGTAAGTACGTTCGTATGTACTTACGTATCGGTGGGTATCAGTATTATGCACGTACGTATGTACAGTCTGTTATACCAAACCCGAAATGACAACCGAAATGACAACCGAAATGACAATCGAAATGATAACCGAAATGATAACCGAAATGATTACCGAAATAATTACCGAAATGATAAGCCTGGTCAGCCTTCACAAGCCACATACTACAGTACTATAGTAGCTTATAGTAGCTTATAGTAGCACATAGTATCACATAGTAGCATATAGTAACACATAGTATCACACACTAGCATATAGTATCACATACTAGAATATACTACGCATTCTAGGTGACTGCGGTGAATATATTAATATGGTTGTTATCTCCTTTTGTTTAATAATTAAAATCGTAGTATCACGCAAAATCCCGATATGTATTTGAATATGTATTTGAATCATTAGAGAATAACTGCATATTATGAATCATATATGAATGAGCGCCCAATTGCCAATGTTTATATATTAAATTCCTAATATTAACAATGATCTTCAGCCGAAAATCGTAAACAATTTTAAAAGACCCTTGTAAATATATAAAATTGGAAATATCATTTCTCAAATATCACTTTTTGCTCGAACACAATGGCCAACATTTTTCATTATGCCCTCAATGGAAAAAAGCCTTGTTGGTCATCGTATCTCAATAACGTCTATCAACTTGCCGTTGATATTTATTTCCCCACAAAAAAATGCGTCATGTACGACAGCTGAATTACCTCATCAAATTCCTTTAAAATTTTTAAAAATGGCATCTTTTATGAACTTATCAAGATATTCTTTGAATCTTGATAAACAGGTGATTTTCCGTGATTACATTGTGAAAATGTTACAATCACCGTTATACTTTATACGTACGTAGCATATATGAATGAATGCTCATTGAATCCTTATATTGTAAAATTTAACTTTATCAGTATCTACTTACCTATCTATGTACGTACTATTTATCTTTTCTTTTTAACTTTTTAATATTTTGTAATATTTGTATTAACGCCCCTTTATACTGTAAAAAACAACAACAAAATATATATTATATATATATATATTTTATTATATTTTATTATATTTTATTATATTTTATATATTTTATATATTTTATAGATTATGTTATCATTATAATACACTCTTTTTCATAATGGTCAGTGCGTTCATTCTTTCTAATTTATAACAATTACATCATATCTAAACCTTATGATCAATTTTAAATGTTCACATGACTAGATTTTTAGAAACTTGTTAAGTACTTGCTCTTTGAATTATTAGTATAAATTAATTTCAAATGTATCTAGTCTATTTTCACACGATAATATTTGATACTTTACTCAATAACGATAATATTAAATTTTGTTTACCTTTAAGAAATGTGGAGTCAACTTGTTAAAAACTTGAATAATAATAGTAATAATAATAATAATAAGTGTTATCATTTTAATAATGAAATAATAATAATGGAATCCATGCAAAAAATTAATCCGATAATTTTTAAGGGTTTACTATGTCTGATATGTTTGACAGAATGTGGTTTAAGGATTTGAGGCAAATGTTTGTAAGACGCAGGTTTGAAATCCTTGCGTCATTCATGTTGACAGATGACCATTAATCATCGTTAAGGCGTTTCAATATTATATAAAAAAGTCATTCATTTTTACTTTGTTGCTTCACATTTTTTATGCTATAATTATATTAATAAACATTTTTATTATTTAAAAACGAGAATTTTCAAGTATTTTAACTTAATCTGTAATTACCTTATTAACCATGATTACTAATCCTTCAACAATGATGCATTTCGGACTTTTTTTCCTTATTCGTATTGATTCATTATTCATTTCTATGGTCAAAAAAATATCACTTACGTATAATATAATGAGTGTACCATTTTAATGATGACGTATCATATAATGATGACGTATAATATCTGATATCTGATATTCTGATATTCTGATATTCTGATATAGTGATATAATGATAGATAGTGATGACGTATCATATAATGATTCATTAATATTCATTACATTTATTCCAGTATTCATTACATTTATTCATTACATTTTATTCATTACATTTTATTCATTACATTTATTCATTACATTTATTCATTGCATTTGTTCATTGCATTTATTGATTACATTTATTCATCACATTATTTATTACATTATTTATTACAATTTTCTAGACTCTTTTTAGTCGCTATAGGTGAAAAATTTTCACCTTTTGCAGCAAGCACCTTTTGGGAAAGTTCATTATTACATTCAAATTCAAATTACTGATTTCTCCCTTGTTATCCATTAAAAAAAACTCCGCATTAGAGTATTACGGTGATACGAAATCGATCGGCAATCTCCGGTTGGATCTAGTCGTAATGATGTACGCGTTTCCATTATCGATCTTTAAATATTAGCTTATCATTATATTAGCTTATCATTAGATTCTAATATTTAAATATATACTGTATGATGTGTAATAAAGTATTACTGTACTATATCACATGTATTTTTTAAAAATAGATTTATGCTATAGACTCATGGTTCTATTCCTGGATTGGCTCAAAAAAAAAAAAAAAAAATCGTTCATTCTTTTTGATCTATAATGTTTGAAACGAGTTAATGTATTGATTTATTTGTAATCGATTAACCAGTGTATCAAATTTGTCAATCTTTAGTAATTTATCTTATTTACTTTTATTTGTTCCTTTTTGTGAAAATCACGAACCATTCATTTATTACGTGATTCCAAAGTTCTGTTGTTAAATCCATTAAATCTACGTATTTAATTAATCTATTTATTATTTACCAAATACTTACTGAATACTTACTGAATATATTTATAGTTTTTTATGCAAAGAAGGGATATTCCTATTATATCACAGTGCACGAAAATATATCACAATATTATTAATTTATTAATTAATTTTCGCCAAAACTTTTTCGTAACTCTGTTTCATTAAGATGCAGTGTGAAACTGTTTTTCCGTACGTTTAACCTTCATCAAACAAAAAAAAAAAAAAAAAAACAAAGGAGATACCAATAATAATTTTAACTTCAACTGTAAACGAATCATTTTTCTGTATTTTATTCGTTTTACAACTAAATCGAACAAATTAAATCTTTGAAAAATATCACGTTTGATGCATCTAAAATATGGTTAGTTCAAACATACAAAGTTTTTAATAATTGTTTCCAAATGTGTAAAGAATGAAAAAAAGGTTGTAGTTTTTAAGTACCACTTAATTTCACACAAGTTTCTTTTTTATCAATGTATCTTTAATTTTTAATGAATGCCTCTCGGCTAACCGCGAATGTACTGCCATTTCTTTTGAATAAAGTTTTATTATTATCGACGCCCCGGTTCCATTCAGGGTCCTAGATATGGTGCATTCGACGTTGCATTGCATCCCGCCACATAATCAATTTGCTTGCAATTAAAAAACGCCATGTTGGTTTTTGGAGCTTATCACTGCGGTGCACGTGATTCACCGCGATATGCTTTATGCAAGCCATATGCACGATCCGTCAAACTCCGAATATGATTCAAATCGAGTATGTATGTACTGTACACATGTACTTCCACGTCACAGATTCTCTCATTGTATGGAAACAAAATGTGCATGGCTGATAATATTATATGCCAAGTCAAAATATAAAACAATATCGAACATTGGTCATGATAATTATAATTTTTTTTTACTAATTTTTTTTTAGTAAATACTTCTTTCCAAAAACAGTTTAAATTTGGAATTTTAGAAATTTTTATCCTCACTTTTGTTAGTTAATTGGATCTCTTTACGTATTTCATCATGCATATAATTATTCATGGTTATTTATTAAAATAATTCATGTCAAATTTCTTAAATTTTAGATCATTATAAACTTCATAAGATGATAATATGACAAATTATTCATTTATGGTATATTTTAATCTTTTAATCCAAAGTTGTTTTAGTAGAAAAAAAAAGATTGGTTATAAAGGTAGTATTAATTATTTTATAATATAAATGTTTTATTTTTAAAGAGCTTTAAAAAGTTAAGCTTAAAAACTATTTTCCATAGTAAATTATTATTGGATCAATATTTTATTCTTATCTAGTAAGTATTATAATACGAACTAACATTTTCATTGTATTAGTAACGTTGGTATGTAGTACATGCATCATGTCGATACACATATTAATGGTCCTTGGTCCATTATACCTTTTATCGACACTTTATTTATTTGAGATTAGAACCTCTCTTCCGAAATTAACTTACCACTTTCTAACATTCGACTATTTTAGTGATGCGTGGGAAACTATCAAATTCCATTAAACAAAGGACACAAAAGGTTTAAACTTTATTTTTTATGGTGCCCATATTCATTAATTATTACATAATATTCCTTTCTTTTATATTGGAACTTTTGGATTGGTTAATATTGTCTTTGTTTAAGGGTGCTAATTCACGTGGATACATGTTAAGCCAATATGTTAATTAAAACGCATATTCCCATCGCTAAGATCCGTACGACTCTCATTGTTCTATGAATGACTCTCACTATTTTTTTTTTTACTTTATTAAGAACAACGAAATTTTCACTTAAACCAATCGTTTTCGAATTTTTCAAAGCTGTAAGAAAAAAAAGGATAATAGAAATCTTTAGATGATGATTCTATTATCTTCTTTTTTGATATTACATATTATACGTATGTATTATAGTTTAATGCTAATGATAGACAGATACTTCTAAAAAAAAGGTTATAGAATCCCAATTCAAGTAGCGATTATCTTTTAATAATAATATACGTACGTACATACGTATGTACTTATGTAAACATAGCCACAAAATTCCTTTTGTTAATTTGATACTTTCCCAATATGTACATAAGAAAATTACGTATAAGTACGTACGTATACATATATTTATTGTTGGTTTATACGTAATATGTAACAGATTTGAAAAATAAATACTTATGATAAAATATGATAAAGTAGGTTTATTAGTGACGATGCTCGGATACTCAGATGCTCGGTTATTCGATGTTTAGCTAACCAAAGGTATATTCTTCATTGTTTCTAAATTTGTTTGCTTTTCTTTTAACATTTGTAATTTGTTTTCTGTTCTGTTATGTGTGCAACGTTGTTAATAATATTTCGTAATTTTAATATTACAAACTTAACTCGATTTTAAAAAATGCAGGAATATTATTATGTTTCGAATATAATGCTAAATATAAAGTTTCTGTAACGTTGATCAAGTACAATTGAAAGTTTCGAATCTTTATGAACAACGTGTCATTCGTGTGCCTTTCATATAATTTAAGAATGGCCGAAATGCACCCGTTGTTTTTATTTTATTATAAAAGGGTAACAATAATATAATAACTGTCTTTATTCGTTGTATTCTTGCTATAAGTATTATGGGATCTAATAGCCGATTCCTGTTAACAATATTAAGTTATCCTTTGTCCAACTTCTTGGATGAATGCGATAAGCATTCTGATATTCCAATTCAATTATTTTGGTAATCTTGATTATGCATGATGTAAGCGGATATGCATTGATGCATAGAAAACCCATTATTTCAAATAATAACTTTAAAAAATAAAAAAGGCGCGTATTTGAGGATTCTTTGTCGCATGAATGAGCTGTTGTTCTCCATCTTTGGAAAAAAGAATGGACAATACCACAAACGAAAATCAATGTTAGTGACACTTTATTAATAGCTTTATAAATAACCTTAGTAATCACTCTCTATTTAAGTGATATTTGAATCATCAAGTTTCACATCCGATTATAAGCATACGCGTTTATTATTCATAAGATAATGACTCTTTGTTCACCTTCCAAGGAATATAAGAATTAAATTAATTGTCTTTTGACAATTCATACATCAAAATATAATCACATCCTAAACTATCCCATTTTGTGTGATTTCTTCACCCAACCCATGATTAAATAGAATAATGAAATTCATGCTATTGTTCATTCTTTAAAAAAAAATATATTTATGATGGAATGTCAAAATTTTTTTTTTTTACTAATGATACTTTTATTTATTAATGATTTATTAATGTGCGCGTAGTAATAAACATTCATAATGATAAAAATAGTGAAATCAATGAAATACCCCTTATGACATTAAACAGGTATAAAAAGTTGGTTACGCCCTCTTATACTAATTACCATGTTTACATCGGAATGGTCAGTAGAATGATAATATTTATATATGATGTAATATCTTTATCGTTAATTATGAATTACTTATTATGCTAATTCTTATACATAAATTTATTCAGGGGTTACATATTCCCTTTCTAGGTCATTATTTTAAATCTGTATCGATATTAAACAAATGTACCAGTACCGCTACGTAATAATATATCTTAATTTGGTAACAATATGTAATGATTTTCTTCAGCCACTTGGTGCATATGTACTATTTCGGGAGATTTTTTTTCTTCTATTATATTTACTAAAAATGTTTAAATACTAATTCCGCCACATGTTACGTATAACATTAATAAATAAAAAAAATAAGGAGTTATTTTTTATATCCTTCACACATGTTACGTATTCAAATCCCTTGGCAAATCTTAAACCCTTTGGGCAAAGATATCTTGGCATTCATCTGACCAAGTTCGATGACAAGCGGAGTGTTCTGAGTAAGAAATTTCTACGCTCCAAATAACCCTTCTTAATTCTTAATTCTAACCCTAAATACTATAATATGCATTATAAATTTTATATACAAAACTTAAAAAAATTTATAAAACATAAAAATATATAAATTAATTTGTAGAATTTTTTTTTGATCCTAAAACAGTTACGGTAGTACTTCATTAAGATTCTTGAAATTACATATATACATAATTACATAAAATTTTCCAATGCCTAAGTTTAACATTACTTAGTCATTTTAATGGTATCTAAGTCTAACATTACTTAGTCATTTTAATGGTATCTAAGTACAACTTGTTGCATTATTTTAGTTAGAAATAGACTACTTATTTAATTACTTAAAGTTGTATTAAAAGGTTTTCTATTTGTAAAATTTTTAATTAAAATTATTTTTTAATTTTTAAAATTAAATAATTTTTTTTATCTTTAATAGTTTTGGTTTTTTTTTAAGCAGTTTTGTTTTTATTCATTAAGATTATATGTAAGTACAAACAAAAATATAGATATATATATTCTTTAAATTAATAAAAACTTATCTGATTATAAAAATTCAAATAGAGAATAACAATCCTAGTATAATAATTAAAATGTTATCCTTCAAGTGACAAATTTAATGTTTAAATCCTATCTATAATAAAATTTAGAAATTATATTTGTGTTATAATAACTGTTTTCTGTTGATTAGTTGACCTTATAAAGCTATAACTTAGCTATATCAAATCTAATAACTTGAAAGCTTAAGGTATCTTTATAAAATATAATATTATATATATATAGAAGAATGCTTATCAGTATTATATAAGACTTTGATGCAAATTTATAATAAAATCACTGAGTATAAAAGATTATAAAATTGAAACAACAAAAACTTACTTAAAAATTTTTAAGTAAAGAAGTTAAATAGATTTTTAATAATATTATCAGATTAGTTAAAGCTCACAAACTACCTTTAAAAAAACAAATTAAACAAACTAAATATAAAATATATATAGAAAAGCATATAACTAACTAGGCAGTTGGATTTGCTAAAAAAAAAAATACAAAAATATATCATACCAAATTATCTAAATTGGTATTTTAACTAAAGTCTATTATTTTTAAATAATAGTTAATATAAAATAATTAAAAAATATCAAAAAATAGATATTAGAGTTCTAGTAAATTTTTTAAAAATAAAAATAATATAATATAGTAGTTAAACAAGTAATATCTATAATTGTAAATGATAGATAACTATAACATATTGCATAAAACTAGATTAGCTATATGTAAAATATAATATACTTTAGTAAATCTTTAGCTAAAAATAAAATAGTCTTAAGAGTACTAATAAAGATTAAAAACTTAGATAAAATAATGCTTTGAAGATATTTTTGTAATATAAAATGAATTGCATATATAAAGAATTTAAATAAGTAAGACTTATAATTAGTTTACAAATATGATATTTAGTATAAAACTTATATAATAATATATAAATAAACTACTTAAATTAAATATTAAAAGTATATATATAGTTAACTATAACTTTTTATGAAAAAAAGCTTTTGGAAATACCTATGTTTTATAAACTTAATAAAAATTTTTTTCAAAAATAGAAACTTTAATACAAAAAAAAAATAATAATCTAAATATATTTTATTAAATAAATTATTTATTTTTATTATTAAATATTTAATATTTTAGTTTTTTTAATAGTTTTTAATAAACAATTATTAGTTGTTAAAATTTTTATTTAATAATAAAGTATTGTTAAGTTTTTTTTTTTTGTTAAAGATCATACTTGTAGTAATACTTTATTGACTTATATTAGATTAGCTATTACAATTATTTTTACAGAGATGAGAGTATAGCTAGTCATGCATACAACTCTTGGCTGCTTATTTAAGTAGTTTGCTCTAAGGTTCTACACTAGATGCCATACCTATAATCTACTAGGAGATTATCCATTTAAATCCTCTGATCATCCACTCTGTCATATTGAAATCTTCAACTTATTCTTCATATATACCTAACCAGTATACTGTCTAAGCAGTATAGTTATTTACTCTTTTTGTATTAGTTCTTAGGTCATTATATATTTCAAAATATATTACCTGCCAGTAAGATGCAGAGAGTCCTCTGTTGTTAACTATTTACTTACTTTTAGAACACTTACACAGGCTACTCTTATAAAGTTTACCCAAACCTTAGTACTGACTTTATAGCATATTCCT